>RHPI01002069.1:1902924-1939213 GCA_009103225.1 Chlorokybus atmophyticus
GGGGGGGGGGGGGGGGGGACTGTGCTGTAGCAATTTAGCAAGCGTAAAGCAGGGACAATACGATTGTCCGCGATATCGATCAACCCTCGCATTCGTCACGGACTCTTGGCTACGTCGCAAAATGTTTCCCCTACCGGCCGATTACATATTGGCAACGGCCGTGCACCTGAGGATACTCGGTTAGACTGTCGTGGCTCAATCCGCCTGAAATCCCAAGACAGGGACCTGATATAATGGCTGTCACCATCAGTCTGCGGCCATTTTTATAAAGGGACTGACCTAGCCTGACAGGTACTTGTTAGATACCCATCAATCAAGTAAAGGGGACTTGACCTAACCAACCGATATCTGATAGTTAGGTACCGACGACTGTACTTTTAAGGTGCCTAATTATCAGGTACCTTTGGGGTACCTTATGGTACTTTCAAGGTACCTGATATTGATGTCCCCAGCACCTACCGGTACCGTTTAGTCATGAGCAGGTGCTGCATGCATGCGAATGTCAACTGTGAGAGATGGCGAGTCACAAGCTTGACCAATCCACAAAATAAAAATAGAAATAAATTACATTACAACCTGTTGCTACGCTACAATGTAAGATTTGCATTGTACATTTCAAGAACGGGTGGTACCCGTGTTGTGGACATTTAGTGGCACAATGCAGAATGCAGATTATTCGTTTTTAATTGACACTGGTGCAACACACAACTTTGTTAAGGGGCAATGGGCTGTGCGCAACCAGGGATAACGTGCGAATCCTCAGCATTTTTCGCTGAGTCTGTTCTGACAGGGTGTGATATTCAGGTAGTGGGATACGCGGTCATTGCGTTCAACGCGCGTCGTGCGCTCTCCTCCGCGCTTAAAAGCATTGGTACTGGGATCTGCTCCACGCATGATGGTCTCCCATGCGTGCTCAACTTGCTGACCTCGCGGGACAGCTTGAGTGACGTCGAGGACGGGCAATGTAGCTACGCGCGTCGCTGCAGTGGCAGCGGGCTCGACAATGGCACTGGTGGTGGTTGCGATAGTGCCGCTCAGTGGCGCGAGAGTGGTTTTAACGCTCGCTGACATAGGTGGTCCTGCAGTTGGAGCGGGACCGGTGCGACCTACCGCTGCAAAGTCGGTGGCAGCAGTGGCTGTCGCCAGCATGCTCACCAGTGTTGGCGATACGGTGCCCACTGATGCACCAACTTCTGGTGCAACTCGAGTAGTTGCTGCTGACATTGACGGAGTCGACGTCGTAGCCGGTGCGGCTGTTGCAGCGGATGCAGCACCATCGGTGGCTTCAGAGGAGGTAGCTGCTGACGATGTTGCGGCTTCCCCTCGAGCTTGTCGGGGTGGTTGAACGCGTGACAAAGTGCTCGTGTCTCTCGTGCGCTTCGGAGCCATTAGTGCTCATCGGGCAGAGCAGCAGGCGCGATAGTCCTGCTGCTTGTCTTCCTTCAAGCGTACCATACGCGCCACGAGGGCAGCGATATGGTCATCAGCTGGCGGGCTGGCTGGAGCCTTGGTGGCAACAGCAGCAGCGCGCGGACGTCTTTCCAGTCCCTTGCGCTGAGGAGGACGATTTTTCCCCTTGTAGCCTTGCTCTTTCTGGCGGGCGTTGGCGTAGTTGTTGTTTTGGTTATGGCCTCCGGTGTGGTTGCTATTATAACCAGAGTTGTTGCCGTTGTAGCTATTGGCAGGTCTCAACTTAAGGAACTTGAGCCAGCAGACTGACTCTAAGTGGCCCGTCTTGTGACAGTAGTCGTAGACCAGGGTTGAGTACTCTACGGTGCACTCTTCTTAATGTGCCCAAGCCGACCACAGCGGTGACACAGCACAGGGGCAGGCAAAGCAGTATAAGCTTACCGCTTTGTCGCGTGCTGGTGGAGCGTCCCAGCCCCGTTCGCGGCGAGGAGGCTCGGTAGTTGTGCTGGGTACAGGCCGTGAGGCACTGCAATTGGTGTCCAGCACTACCTTCTCGTACACCAAGCGCTTATGGATGGCTTGTGCAGTCTCGAAAGCTTCTTTGAGCGTGTAGCCAAGGGGCCTGCTGTAGTTCAGGGTCAGGCGCGTCGACTCGCTCAGTGTGGCATCCAACTCATTGACATACACCACTGCAGTAGCCTCGTCACAAATGATCTCGTAGTTAGTGTCCTTCAACAGCCCTTCCAGCCTGGAGTACAGGCGTAGAGGGTCCTCGTTGGGCTTGTGTCGGAACCGTCTCAGCTCCTCCACTTTGCTGGTGGTCTGCGGTGGGAAGGTGCGACCAAGTGCAGCGTATAGGTTCTTGGGTCGAGAGTCAGAGATGGCAGCACCTACAGTAATGGCTAGTGCGCGCAGTGCGACTGACCCGAGGGTGAAAGCACTGCCTCCCGCATGAGAGCCAGGTGTTGCCAAAGGTAGAGGTGTGCCCACCTCAACGGCTGTAGCTCGTTGTTCTTCAAGGATAGTTGCAGAACGGTCCAAAATCTGGGCCCGTCGTGCGGCCGTCTTGGTCTCAATCTGTGCAGGGGTCAGGTTGACGATCACCAACTCAGGTTCCTCCTCCTCTGCCCTGTCGATGGCTGCCGCTACTGACAAGCTGGTGACTGCAGCGGGAGTTACAGGTGGCACGACGGCTGCTGGATTGTGAGTGACGCAGATGCTATCGTGCTGGCGAGCTCGCCATAGCCATCAACTCGATGCAGTTTAGCAACAGACTTTCAAACATAATGTGCTTAATGGTCCAGATACTGAGCATTAATGTGCAACAAAATATCATCTGAGTGTTTGTTCTTCAGAGCTTGCTGTCGCATCTTAAAATGGATTTTGATGATGAATTCGTCAAGCGAGGTAGTGCCAGCACGTCCGCAAAAGCGTAGGGATGTGGTTGAGCTGGAAGACTTCATATCGTAGTCGTTACGGTCGGACGAGAGTGCGGAAGCTCGATGACAAGGAGTAGACAGGAACGGAGTGAAGCCGGAGACAGAACGCGAGCCTCTGCTGCTGCGATCGTTACTCCCGTCACTGGTCCGCTCGTAGATGAGATTGGAGGTTGGACTTCAGCTGCTGAGGTCACCCTCGTCTATTGAAGAGAACGGGGTGGGCTTGCTCACAGCTAGTCCACAGGTGAAAGTGTATGCAGGGTAGAGTGTTTGTGCTCTACTGCCTGTCTTGATGCCGCTACCACTTACTCTAGTAATTGTGTGTGCACTATGTGATGACAGTGATAACGAATGCACAGGGATGTGTCCCTAGATACAAACTGCACTATCTGATGCAGAATGCGATGCATTCATTTGAGCAAAGAGGGTGACACTTTAAGTCAACAAGCCACTACAATAGGTAGTGCTGTTTACCCAGTTTCATGCATGAGTGCAAAATGTGTTGTACTGTTAAGTGAGGTGAATGAGCAAGCAATACGTGGATGCTATGCCCTAATTGATGCCAACACGCACACCGCAACTAGGCACACCAAGCTCACAGTAATGACAAGCGCGATGCACGCGAGCATGCACAAGCTCTCACACGGTGAGGGTTTTTTTTACAACCGGGACGGCGTGTTTGTGGTTCAAGTTGCTTCACAGGCTCTTAGCTTTCTCACTCACAGTGTCACCACCTGATCCGGCGAACACCGTGACTACTTATACAAGTCAAATCATGACTTTTCAGAACATAAGCTAACGGTCATATCGAGGCTATTTCCACAGAAATCCTCACTCTCTCTATATATAAAACACAACTTATAACTGTACTCACAACTGAACAGCTACGCGCAATGCCTATGTAGGCTATGATCATGAGCTAATCTGAGTCATGACCTCACAATAGGTCAGTGACGTGCGCGGGTTGGGATGCTAGTAAGGCGGGCGAGGGTTTCGATGTAGGCATGCCCGATGAAAGCTGGAATGCGCGGACAATAGGCATGACATTGTGTCTGATCGCGATTCGTGCATTGTGAATCAGCTTTGAAAGTCGCTAAACAGCTTTTTACAGATTTAATAAAACATGTGCACAACTCATCATCCGCAGACGGATGGTCAGACTGAACGCGCCAATTAAGTGATTGAGGATACCATCTGACATCATGTGAGTTCCAACCAGAGTGATTGAGATGTCTATCTTTCAATGCCTGAGTTTTCGATCAATTATGCATGGCAAGAGAGTGGCAGAAAACTCCATTTTCTTCAATTACAAAGTGCATCCACTAACCGAATATCCGATGTTCGCAACTTGAGTCAAGTTGCCCGCTACATTACTTGCGTACCTGCAGCGCGCAAGATGTCTTCGGCCGTGCAGGATAGGTTAGCATTGGCAAAGGACTGTTTGCGCGCAGTGCAAGACAGACAAGAACCCCAAGCTGATGCGCATCGTAGAGAGGCCAGCTACGATGTGGGTTGTTCGGTGCTTCTGAGTACCAAAAACATATCCTAAGGGAGTGGGTACCCGCAAGTTTTTCCCTCGTTCTATATGCTCTCTCTAAGTGACTGATCGGGTCAGCACTCACGCGTATCGTTTCAACTTACCGAAGTTAATACGCATTCACAATGTGTTTCATGTGAGTGTATTGAAACCGTATCATTCTGACAATCGCGTTCAACCTCCTCCACCCCCCATTGCAGTGGATGGCGATGATACTTTCAACACTTTCAAGTATGAGTTGAAAGCATTCCCGAGTCACCGTAAGCCTTGACGCGGACGCGCGCCGTCTTACTTGGTACAATGGAAAGTGTATGGTGTTGAGCACAATACGTGGGAGCCCGAATGGAATCTTACTAATTGTCAGAGATTCTTCGGGGGTACTGAAGTGCTGTGTCCACACGCGGACGGCTTGCTGGCATTGTGCTGGCAATTGTGCTGGCAAACATCTTTACCAATTCGGTTCTCTACTGCTTTGGTAGTGCTCATGGTGGGGCTTTGCTAACCATTAAATAAATAAGGACATTGAAATGTGAGTGGGGGGGAATGTAACGGAGTGCTACCTCTATAAAGGTTCCCCGCCCTTATTTAGGATTGGATAAGGGTCCCAACGGGTATATACAGCCAATTAAGCCGTATAAGAGCCGTTGACCTAGTGTTAAGGCCCTAATGTAGTGTTACTTATCTGTAACATTGATATCGACATGAGACATGAGGACGGCGTGGCTGGAGGTGGTGTTGGGGTAGGGGATTGAAGGGAGGAGATAGCACCCCTTCTCCTTACATGCCTCAGAGTGTCCTTGTACTTTTGATGGATAAGCGGAGGATGCCAAGCGGTTCGCAGTGTTGGGGGCATGTGTTGCTGCAGCAAAGGCTTTTATAAGATGCCGGGCAGGTTGATGATATCAGCCATTGCACTTGTGAAATCACACTTTATCACCAAGCTGATTGCCACCTGCTCTTGGCCTGCGTACATAGGTAGTCCGCATTGCCGTTTTCAGCACCCCTCGCAAAGACGCCACTCGTCCCTTGGTCTGCAACTGCGCTGATTTTTTCAAATAGAGTAGATTAAACATGCAATAGGCTGCTCGTAGCATTGCAATTGCTGTGAATGTACCCTCATGCATGCAAATGGCTATGTAATGTAGGCGACGTTCATAATATCCGTATGCAAACGTGCGCCAACCACTTGGAACGTATGCTTAGGCAACAGAGGCAACACGCGCACGCATAGACATCGCGTGCACGTTTGTATGATGGGCGTGACCTCTGGGAGCCCTTGCTTTCCTTGGTGTAGCCAAGTGGCTGGTGACTGCGCATCTTATAATCCAAGCTCGCTCACATCCCTTTGCTCAACATTGCCATTCCTTGTTAGTATTGCAAAGTGGGACATGTTCAACCGGCAAAATAGACCATACATTAAACTCGTTGCCAACATGGCCTTCTCCACTGAGGTAGCCCGCCCACCAGCGGATGCCCGTGCATGCTGCGTCCATCTTTTAAAAGTGGACTGAAAAGTTAGTCCCACATAGCAGCATTTATTGCCATTAGTTTAAAACATTATATAGATCACATGTGTTGTATCTGTAACTTGCATCTTAAGCTGCAGTGCCACAATCAAACATTTGCGTCTTATCTTTTGTACACTGAAATTCGTCAGCAGTCGTTGACTTGCACACGCCGCCGTTGTTGTAGCCATTCCTCTTGGCTTGGCATGGTCGCTAGTTGACGGGCTGTAAACGCAAACCCTAGGACAGCAAAAACACTACCAGCTTCTACTTGGCCTAGTACAACAAATGCATGCGGCACACAAATGCGCATTGGTATGTGTTTGGTATGCGTTCCACATACCCATGCGCAAAAGTGCAATGGCACTGTTTGACCTGCCCCAGGCCGGCCCTGGCACGGGGATCAATGGCCTTTTACCAAACCACCGGCTCAACCAAAATTCAGGGCAGACAACATAACAAACGATAGAGTTGCTTGCAATAAGCAAACTCACAACCCTGCTCGCAATGCAACAAGCAGTCAAGTGTGTAAGCACGCCAAGCACACAATTAATCACGTGGGGGCTAAGGTAGAGCTGGGACGACCAAACACTAGCCAAGACCAATTGGGTAACTGAACCCTTGAAGGAAAGATAGCAGGCATAGCATGTAGCAGGCATGCAACATGTAGCAAGCATGATGAACCACATGCAGAGCGCAGGGAGAGGGCAAGCTGAGTAGAGGTCAGACCGGGGAGGTGGCAGCAGCAGCATGCACAACTTGAGACCGACAACGACACCTGGACTTGACTCTCAGCGCCAACTCCCGCCTGCAGAATCACTTATGGCGGCTCTTTGCCGTGGTCTTGCACTTGTTGCTAAGACCCGAGTTGCTAGGTCTGCAGCAGTACGCAGGCTGATGCTCTTTACAGTTAGTGCCACGAGCGAGAATTGTAATGTTTGGTTGTGCTGCCAGCAGTCACATGCCGCTCAAGCTCTCGAGCACACACATGCTAGCATGGACAGCATCATAATGTCAGCATCCCAAATCAGAAGCAACCGGATATAAGAGACATAAGGCCGTGACATACATAGGTGTGTACCGGTAGATGCGTGCATGTGTGCGCGGGTGTGTGTACACATCGTGCGATACATGATCAAGGCAATCCAAGAATTGATAATCTATAGATATGTACAACTTGTGAACGAAATTATCATGTTTTTGAACTTTATGTAACTATCAAATTTAAATTCAACGATGGTAACCTGCATAAAATTGACTGAAATAATATGATACAGACACATATGTATCAAGTTTGACTTGTGCAGTAGACACCCATGCATGTGCAGGTGCCACTACCATGGCCCACCAATGCTTGCATGGAGCATGAGTGGCAGCAATTCTATACCGTGCATGCCTTCACTTCATCCACAATGGCTGACCATGCCAGTGGCACCATTGCACACATCAATCAGCAACCACATTCTCTCAACCAGTGTACCTTTTCTCATTACGGTGAAGCTACAGTGCAGCAAATGTACTAGGCAGAATTAGCAAGCCATGAAGGAGAAACTCAGAAAGCTATCATAGACCAGAGCGTGCAGCTAACTCTGGCACGCATGTTTGGGCATAAAAGCATGCACACGCTGTGCTCGAGATGCAGAGCTCTGGCTATGGAATGGCGTTGTCCAGAAGAGGGTATATGTCTTTCGTTTAATTGGTGTCTTCAACAGCCTTGGCGATGAGGTCAGCGGCCTCCTGGACAGTCTCCAGGCTCTGGGCGCTATCCTCATCCAGGGAGATCTTAAACTGCTCCTCCAGCGCCATCATAATCTCGACGGTGTCCAAGCTGTCGGCGCCCAAGTCCACGAACTTGCTGTCGGGAGCAACCTTGGCGAGGTCAGTGCCGAGCTGCTCGCTGATGATGGACCGCACCTGCGGGTGAATCACACGCACTGTCGTTTGTGCTTCAGAGTACTTGACCGTAAACATTGAACGTGGGGCATAAGGGAAGTGCGGCAGTTGCAGTAGCAAAGTTGAAACGTATGCATTTGCAGCTCATGGCATGCGCATTACGTTTCGAGCGTCACTGCAGAGTGAAGAAGTAGCGTGCCAGGCTGCAATACTCCCGAATGCATGTACAGACAAGCTTGCAGAGAAATGTGCCTGAGGCTAGCTGGAAAAACTGCAAAGCAGCCGCACAATGCGTGCTGGCCATGCAGGACTCCTGTAAGATTGGAGCTACTGGGCCTTGTAGTGTACGCCGTGGTGGCTGTGTGATGTAAGCTTAACGGGCTAACTTACCTTTTCCAGCTGCTCGGCGGAGGCGGCCATGCAGGTGACCCGGCGGCGGCCAGCAACGGCGGCACGCAGGGGGCGGGCGGCAGCCACAGACCGTGGCCGCAGGGAAGCCGGCCGAGAGACCAGCGCCCTGACGGGTGCGGTTGTGCAGGCGGCGGTTGCGGCGAAGGCGGCCATTGTGACAGACAGTCAAACGTCCGGACCGATGAAGGCAATGACGACGCTGACGACGACAATGATAGCGCCAACCACACCCGCAGCAATGCCAGTCACTTTATATACCACCCCACATTAGTTCACTGATTCATCAAGCAGCTCACTGCAGCCTACTGAACTAATCGATGGAATAAACCCGGCGCTGATCCGAACCCGGTCTGAACCGAAATCTGTTCTTGTCGATATCACATGTTCATTGAAGATTTTTCAGCAGCTTTGCGGCCAGCGTAAAATATATCTTACATGCCTGGTTAAAAAGTGTCGTGTTTAAGCGTGAGGAGGTTTTAACCGCGAGCCTTATCGGCTGGGGTTGTGCCAGCCTTGCATCGACGCATCGCACACCTCACATCTGGCCACACAAAGTGGCCACGTGTGCAGAACGGTGTCGCGCGCTGCTCTCCACTAGCGGAAGCCTGCGGCAGGGCATCGCCTAACTTCACCGACGCCAGCCCAACCAATTAAACGTAACACCAACGCCGTCCACCGACAACTTGCCCCTCAACACTGTCGGTGACCGGTGCACCTCACCAGAACCGACGCCTTTGGAAATGGCGCGAATACAAATCGTCAGCCGCAGTGCCGGTCAGTTAGCTGAAGCCCGGTGATGTTCCCAGTTGAAGACTGTCGTAAACTACCAATTTGCTGTTTGCGAGGCTGCTGGTTGAACTGCAACGTGGTGAAGTAACGCTGACATCTGATTTAACGGTGGCGGTAGATTGGAGCAGCAGCTAACCGCTGTGAATGTGGCGGCAAAGTCGAGGCGTTCGTTGGCATTGTTTTGCCAGGTGGCAATATGGCGGCGGCGGCGGCGGGTGAGGCGGCGGGGGCGGCGGTGAGGGGTATGCACGAGGCATGGGGGAGGGCGTCGTTGTCGCTGGGAGCCGCATTGGGAAGGAATGACGGTGCGGGGGGAGCTACGACGGCCGTTGCCGCCACTGCTATAGTGGCGGCGGCGGTCGGGGGATGGTGGCTGACCAGGAGGAGAGGAGGCGGAGGCAATGGCACTGCCGGCAAGCGCTTCAAGAGCGCGACGGAGATTGGCGGTGGGAACATTGAGAACAAGGAGATCAAGAACAAGCACAAGGAGTATGACGGCTACTTCCAGCAGGAGAACGGCCAGGGCGTGGCGGACCCCAGCAAGGCCCCAGGCTTTGTCGCTACGTTCTACCATCTCGTCACGGACTTCTACGAATGGGGTTGGGGTCAGTCTTTCCACTTCGCATGTCCAAAGGCCGGACAGTCCTACCATGCAGCGCTGGCGGTAAGCATGACGTTGTCTCGCATTGCTATACCTGTTTCGCTGGCATTACGCTATGCGAATGCTGCGTAAAGGCATGCTTGCAAGCATGCATGTAGAAGCTGCGTGCGTCGCTTGCACCGTGTGCATGGCTTTGCATGGCAGAGTTTGCATGCCTAGGTCACAAGCAAGCATCCTTTCATTGCAATGTGCTTCGTAGTATGCATGCCAGTTGTAACATACTGCATGTGCATGTCATGCTGTGTTTACACATCTTGCATTGTCTCGCCACTGTCTCGAGTGCACAAGTATACATAGCATACGGCTCTATACTACTGCTTGCCGGTGTGTATAGCACACAGCTGCATGCTAACGCTTGCAATGTGCCGTGCACAGGAGCATGAGGAGTTTCTTGCAGACATGCTCAAGGCCAAAGGTTCTGGCAAGAAGCTGCTTGATGTGGGGTGCGGCGTTGGGGGCCCTATGCGAACAATAGCAGCACACACGCAGGTATCACGTGCGCACAAGGCAGGCAGTTTGCATGTGTTCTTGTCGTTGTCATCGTCTCCTGACATAAGCTTTTTCATGTCAGGCGCATGTCACCGGCATCACCATCAATGACTACCAAGTGTCAAGAGCCAGGTTGCACAACAATGCCGCTAACCTCGACCACTTGACAACAGTCGTGGAGGGCAACTTCCTGCACATGCCATTCGACGACAATACGTTCGATGGAATCTACTCCATTGAGGTAAATTAAGGTCGCATGTTCTTTACGTAGCAGCATGGCATCATGCTTACGCCGGATTGGCATGGCTGCAGCTAATGCTATACATGCTTGTGCATAGGCTACATGTCATGCACCTACTTTGGAGGAGGTGTACGCAGAGTGCTTCAGGGTCTTGAAGCCAGGAGGTTACTATGCGACCTACGAGTGGGTGAAGACACCCAAGTATGACCCTGCAAACCCACAGCACGTTGGAATCATTGACCGCATCAATGCGGGCAATGCATTGGTGAATATGCGGACACAAGAAGAGGCTGTGGCTGCGGCAAAGGCTGTGGGATTTGAAGTCATCGAGTCTTTCGATCGCGCTTTAGAGCCAAGCAGAGAGGTCAGTGCTGGCATTCAACGTATGCGTGTTGCTCGTAACGGGTAGTGTTGCATGGACTGGATGATGCAGTTGTCGTGTTGTTGGTACACTGAGGCCATGCATTGTCCGCAGCCATGGCACTATCGCTTGAAACGCGGACGCTGGGTGCACCACATCAGCGATTGGCTGGTGTCCTTCCTCTCGTTCTTTCACGTGTTGCCGGCCGGCACCAAAGATGTCCACAGGATGCTTGTGGACGTGGCGGTGGACCTGGTGGATGGCGCTGACACAGGCGTCTTCAGTCCAATGTTCCTCGTGCTCTGCAGGAAGCCAGCAGCCAGGGCAACATAGTGCACGCAACGGGCACTGCCACTCGCGCGCACTTGAATTGCTGAATCCTGAGTGAGAATCGTTCCTCACCCCAGAGGCCTAACATCCCCACCCACATTCCATGCCCGCAACCCAGTTCCACAACACGAAGAGCTTGCAGTGCGGGCAGTTTGTACTCACTGCTGCCATGAGGGGATAGCTTCGGTCTGCCAGGAATGCATTAAGCTTGTAGGAATGTCAACCACATTGCCAGCATGGGACATGTTGGAGGTGTTTTGGCAACGGAGATGGCCTGGCGGTGCTATGGCCATGCGCAGCACAAAATGGAATGCCGAATTGGTTAGTTCAAAAGTTATGTTTATTGGCTCTTCCCAAGGACGGTGTAAGGAATCCATGGTAAAGACACCCTGCACATGTCCTGAACTGTGCGCGTAACTTGTTATGTGGCTGCAAACTGCATCATGTACTCGTGTGCATGCGACATGGAGATCACTCGGTATAGGCGCAGGTGGTTGTGGTTGTATGACAACATTGCACTACGCAGCCATGCATTCATGCACTGATGCGCGGACTGTTGCACATGACTGTGTATGATGCTGGCATCAGTCTGTTACATTGGTGTTGCGGACAATACTAGACACTAGATCTGGTAGCCATGCGCAGCTATGTCTGTATAGTCCTGGCCTGTACCCTGCAGAGAAAGCTTCCAACGCACTAGTGAGATTTACTGCACAAACTGCGTCCAATTGAGACATGTTTACTATGAGGTACTCGGTGCAAAATCTACAAACACCCGTCTGTCTTTATAACGTTTGATTGAGCACATCCCAATGAGGACAGACCACATGCTCGTGCGTGAGTACACGCACAAAAAGCAGAAGAGTATGTGAATGCGAATATGTGTGTTACCGACGCATGTGCATGCATCTCAGACCACATGCCTGTATGCACATGCTTGCACTTAACGGGCATGTTTGCGTGCATGCGTACCTGCGTGTGCGTGCGTGTGCGTGCGTGTGTGCGTGCCTGTGTGTGGACCTGGCATGTGCATGCGCACGCATGCGCGCATGCGTGCGGGTGCGTGCGCACGTGTGCGGGTGGGCGCGTGTAAGTAACTCTCTACTAACAGCAAAATCGTCACACCAAGCTATGTACTGTTATCCCTGCCTATCAATGCACAAGCATACTCACACGCATGTCAGCGGTCAGCGTGTAAGTGTCTGCGTATCATCTGAGCAGAGGTCGTTGCAGTCGGAGTTCCTTCACACTTTGTCACACGCACACGCACACGCACACGCACATGGACACGGCGAGACGCGCGCGCGCGCGCGCGCGCGCGAGAGAGAGAGAGAGNGAGAGAGAGAGAGAGAGAGAGAGAGAGAGAGAGAGAGAGAGAGAGAGAGAGAGAGAGAGAGAGAGAGAGAGAGAGAGAGAGAGAGAGAGAGAGAGAGAGAGAGAGAGAGAGAGAGAGAGAGAGAGAGAGAGAGAGAGAGAGAGAGAGAGAGAGAGAGAGAGAGAGAGAGAGAGAGAGAGAGAGAGAGAGAGAGAGAGAGAGAGAGAGAGAGAGAGAGAGAGAGAGAGAGAGAGAGAGAGAGAGAGAGAGAGAGAGAGAGAGAGAGAGAGAGAGAGAGAGAGAGAGAGAGAGAGAGAGAGAGAGAGAGAGAGAGAGAGAGAGAGAGAGAGAGAGAGAGAGAGAGAGAGAGAGAGAGAGAGAGAGAGAGAGAGAGAGAGAGAGAGAGAGAGAGAGAGAGAGAGAGAGAGAGAGAGAGAGAGAGAGAGAGAGAGAGAGAGAGAGAGAGAGAGAGAGAGAGAGAGAGAGAGAGAGAGAGAGAGAGAGAGAGAGAGAGAGAGAGAGAGAGAGAGAGAGAGAGAGAGAGAGAGAGAGAGAGAGAGAGAGAGAGAGAGAGAGAGAGAGAGAGAGAGAGAGAGAGAGAGAGAGAGAGAGAGAGAGAGAGAGAGAGAGAGAGAGAGAGAGAGAGAGAGAGAGAGAGAGAGAGAGAGAGAGAGAGAGAGAGAGAGAGAGAGAGAGAGAGAGAGAGAGAGAGAGAGAGAGAGAGAGAGAGAGAGAGAGAGAGAGAGAGAGAGAGAGAGGTATGTGAATGATGACCGTGCAGCTGCAAGCATGGTCCCAGATAGCTTTGCATCACCTCTACCGCTTATGACAAGCGCGCATGGATGACTTGACATGTGCAGCATCACAATCTTCATCGTTTGACTGCCATTACAGGCCCTCATGCAGGTCAGTGAGTGGGAGAATTGGCATGTTGGTAGCAGCTTGACACCTGACTGGCAATAGGAGGCTACAAAACTCTAACCATGCCCTCTACGATACCGCCAGAGGCTCGTACCAGTCTCGATCAAAGCCAGCCGCAGCTCTTGCCGCCGTGTTGAAGGGAGGCTGTGGACACATGGCGCAAGGTCAGGAAAAGCCGCAAAGCGTGCTGATAGGTATCACATGTACCATTGCTGGCATACTCAAGCCTACGTCAGGTTCTGAGCAAGGCCGGAAGCCGTACATAATGCTGTGTGCTTGCAGAACACAGTATGTGGGGACAAGGTCACACACCTTAAGATTGCCATGGAAGTGCCGCCGCACAACGCGGTGGAACTCCTGAACAACCGGATCAGCCTGCACATGCATCATGTTAGCTTGGCACACAACCGCCACTGTTGACATCACACGCATTGCTCACTGCAGCAAGGCAGCGCTACGGCAGGAACCTGTAGTGTTGATGAAGTTGTGGAGCCGCTTGTGACAAGCTCGGGTATGCCGGAGCAGCTACTAGCATCCTCTTGGGGTGGTTGTTGTTCTTCTTCGTGTTGTTGTCCTTCATGGCACACCAAGTGCTTGAACCACTTGATGCCCGCAGCACAATGCAACACCTCCTCCTGCGCATGCAACATGCCACGCAAGCCGCACGTAAACACAAGCACTGACAATCACAGCACATCCCCTGTGCTTCACCATTTGCAGGGCAACAAATATACAAACAGAGCACCACTCACGAACCGGGTAAATAACCTCCTCCAACAGCTTCGCTGACTCTTCATCCCCAGCCGCCCGAAATCGGCCAATGGTTTGCGGCAAGATGTCCAAACCCCTCGCCTAGCGCAGACACACACAGTTACTCAATTCATAAACACACACGCAGTTCAGTATGTTGCTCGTTCAGTATTCGGCACTTTCAACCAGCCTCATCAACATGTTGGTCAAGTAAGACATGCCAACCTCATGGACGCAATGTTCAATGGCGAGACGCGCCTTCAGGCTGCCGGCAGTCTCCATAGCAGACTCCCACAGGCCATCATGAACAGGAAGCTGCGACAGAATGGTTGCAACAGCGTGCGACCCCAACACAACATACATGCGGGGGGACCAAACACCAACCAACCGCGCCATAGTGTGAGCCCACAGCCCTCAGACGCTGCTCTAACAGTAGGAAGTGCTTCGTCTCGTCGCACGCCACGCTTGCAAAGTCCACATAAAACGCATCGGGCATCGCATAGCTCGTGCTTGGCCCGAACCTTGCTACGATATCCTAGCCAACATGCGCACTGTGTTGGTTTATTGTACACACAGCCTCGCATGTATGTATACAAACCATTCCTCACCCATGAAAGGTGGATGGCCTGGTGCTCAATGTGCGTGAGCGAGTGCAAGAGCGCCTGCCGGCTTGCGAGACTCCCGCCGCGCCCTCGCCTCGGAGCGTTTGCGGCTGCCACAACGCTTGGAGACTGCGAGTTGTGTGCATGCATTCGCTCAGTTGACTTATGCAGTCTGCATCTGTGCAAACACACAACCAGCATACATGCATGATGACACGCATGCGCGCAAGAAACATACACGTCACATGCATGCACATGCACATGCACGTACACACGCACGTGTACGTGCGCGTGCAGATGTATGAATTCATATGTACGCACATACACGTGCACGTCTATGTGCACATCAACTACTCTCCAAGCATTTCATGAAACACATGGCCCATGTGCTCACCGTTGCATCGCGAGCAGGGTTGTCCGGGGGCAACGTGTCCGGCCTCACGTCAGGATCGCTGCTGTGGACTGACGGCAGAGCGCCGGAGTGCCACAGCAGCACGGCCTCTGCACTATGGAGAGCTTTTCTGCGTGTACCAAGTGGACATGCAGTGAGTGGGCGTGCGAGTCCAGCACAACGCAGGCATAAGCAACGAAAGCAACTGTAACACTTGCGCATGGAGGAGGCATCGATATACTGAGTTGCCCAACACGATGCCATAGAATGTGGCAACAGCTGATTGGCGCAACCGACATCTATTTACCACATCAGCGATGGTATGTGAAGGTAGATGGTATTGGCGGGTATTGTTTGTAGGGGTATAAGTTTGCCAGGGTTCCGGGTTACACATACAAAAGTACTAGCATACGACAAAGTAAGGGATAAAGCTACAAACTTCACTTACCTGAAAGGGTTGGCTGTGCGCAGCACCTTGACTGCCGCTTCTACGAGAGTGTCCCCTGCTTGCGGCCTTGCAGAGCCAAACAACTTCAACCCTCACACCAGCACTAATAACAACAACAACAACAACACCTATACCAACAACACCACCAGCACCACAAAGTGTCGACAATGACGACAGTACCACAGCAGCAGCGACAGCAACAACACCCTGTCAATAAACAGTGGAAATTGTCCCCCTTGCCTGCAAGCCAGGTCCGCCTCGGTGGCCTCCGCCTCCGCCTCCTGCAACCTCGCCGACGCCAGAGCCACGCACAGCTCCGCGTCGCGCTTGGCGCGGGCGGCGGCGGCTGGCTTGGCGACGCCACCGCCGCCATCGCTGGGGACGTCGCCGCCTGCGCCGTCGGCCATGATGCCCAAAACACAGTGCACACGCTTGTGTACGAGCGTGCACAAACACACTGTCTGCTCAAAGCTGTCCAGCCTGCCGCTTGAACTTGAACGCAAGGAAGTATTCTTATTGGAGGAGCTGGTTGTGCATTATCAACAAAAGCACGCTTGCAAGCAGGTAGGCATGCAGGTGAGCAGCAGTGTCATGCGCGGTTAGCCAGTGATTCTCTTGCTAGTGCAATGCAGGATATGGGGTGCGCACGCAGTCTTACTTGCGCACACGCTGGCCTGCGCGCAATTGCACACAGCACAACACAATTCCAACCGACTGACAACACCAACAATGCACCATCTACCTCTCTTATTCACCAGCTACCTTCTCACCTATCTACCCAACCACTCACCGCACCCCAACCCCCCCTATTTATCTACCTGCTCCTGTCACGCGAAGCTAATCTGCGATCGTCCGCCAGGCGGGTGCACAATCGTTTTCCCCGAGAACGTGCCCCCCCCTGCCTGATGAACGTAACCATCACCATTGGTGAGGTTATTCCTACTGCCGAGCCTGTTGAGGCTGCCGTTGCCGTGCTGGTTATAGCCATAGTCGGTGAACTTGTTGTTGGTACCGCTGATAGCGCTGTTGTTGCTGTGACTGGTGCCACTTGTGCTGGTGTTGCTGCTGCTGTAGCCGCCTCCGTAATCAGCTCCCATCTGAACACAAGATAGAGGAGAGGGTACATGAGAATGTGGGGTGGTAATATGTGTTTGTTGCTGTTGTTGCGGTTGCATGGTTGGGGCATACAACATTTCCACAAGTTCGCACCTGCATTGGAGCCCTGCCGCTCCTTTGCATCACCGGCTGCGTGTCCTGCACAAAAAGTGTGAGCAATTACAACAGCTCAACCCGTGACACCAACCTTCTTCTCCACCCCACACACCCACAACAACTAACTTCTCACCCTGTCGTCGGTGCTGCGGGTCCTCCTCGACGGCGCCAACATCGCCGCAGCGTGAGGGGGGCCCGCCCTCGGGGCAGGTGAGACCTCCTGCGGTTGCTGAAACTGCGGGCGCCTGCTTGGTGCAACACAAGGTTTAGCACAGAGTGTGCGCGAGCGCGTGCGTGTGCGCGTGAGCGTGTGTGTGTGTGAGTGGGTGAAAGAGAGAGTGGGTGACTGACGGTGGGTGAGTTGGTGAGTGAGGTGATGAGTGGATGTTGTGCCCACCTATTGTACCCTTCTCCTCTGTTGCTGGGTTGGTCCCACCACCTTGTTGGCAACACGGTAAAAGTAAGACAGAAGAAACACAAATACACGTACACACATACGCACACACACTCTGTCAACAACCATTGGCATATTACTATTGGCGCTATTGTGTACCAACCTGGGCGGTTGCTGCTGCTGCTGGGAGTTGTTGTAGCCGTTGTTGCTGTTGTTGGGATAGTCGTTGTTGGGGTAGTCATTGCCGTCGTCTTGGGCAGCCGCGGGCGGAGACGCACGCGGGCGTGGCGCGCGACGCCCTTGTGTTGGCGTCGAATCCCGACTGCGTTGCACATGTTGTTATGTGATTAAGATGTGATCGTGATGATGATGATGTTGTGTGGTGGTTGTGGTGCTTGCAGTTGTGACTGCTGTGATTCCTGTTGGTGTTGTTACCTGCTCTCGTTGCTGGAGTTGTAAGGAAAGTGCTGCTGGCCGTATGATGCAGGTGCATTGTAGGGCTGTTGTGCGTATTGTTGTTGTTGTTGTTGTTGTTGTTGCTGTTGTTGTTGTTGTGCGTAAGCAGGTTGCTGGGTGGTGCTGTAAGAGTCTCCATACAGCAAAGACTGCACGCTGCTATGGCCTCCAGCAGGCTGCAGAAAACAGGTGTCAACAATGGCTTGGATTGTGCGTGCCCAAGTGCGTGTGCGTGCGTGTGGGTGTGGGTGTGCGGTGTGGGTGTGCACACGCGCAGGCACTTGCGTGCGCATACGGTTTGGTGCGAGTCTAGGTGTACGTGAGGGTACGGTTGTGGGTGGGTGGGTGGGTGGTTTGTGGGCATGTGCGCACACTCGCATGTTTGTGTGCATTCTGCTTTGTTTCACTGTCATCACCTGCAGTGTGGTTTTGCCAGAGTAACTTGGTGAGTAATTCTCCGTGCCAGTTGGGACGAAAGCCGGCATTGTCCTGAAATTACATGCAACAAATGATGTGTGGAAGACTCCAGGGTTACAGCATCATCCTAGTGACGAGTCACACATGCACACATGAACACGCACGCATGAGGCCTGCGTGCCTGCTTCTGAAGTGGCCGCCACTGTTGTAGCCCTGGTTATGGTTGCTGCTGCTGTTGTAACTGTCGTATGCGCCGCCACCACCAAAGACATTCAATGTTGTGCGCCCGCCAGGAGGCTGCAGTGGCACCTGCATCATTGTTATTGTGGGTGTGGGTGTAGTTGTGGTTGTGGTTGTGGTTGTGGTTGTTGTGCAACAATTCTGCCGCCGTTGCTTCTTTTGTTATTGGCGCACCTTATGGAAAACGTCGGATAGGCGATTGGGATTCTGACCTGGTTGCTGCGGTCTCTGCATCTGTTCAATTGCATTGGTGTTACACACACGCATCCACGTGCACCCACAACCAGCCACCCACGCACCCACGCACATACCACCGTAACATAACACACACAAGCATACAGATATAACCCTACAGAAAAACACACTCATACCTGCTCAGACTGGATCCCTCTTCTGACACCAGACGCTTCCACCCCCATCCCAAACCCATTCCCTGCCCCTCCACCTCCACCTCCGCCACCACCACCGCCAGCAGGGGGTTCTACCCTCCCTCTCGCCATTCTGGTGGATTGTTGTTGGTCAGGAAATTGCTCTTATCGTGGGTCTGTTGCCTTTGTTGTTTGTCTCCGCCGCCGCCGCCGCCGCCGCCGGAAGAGTTGCCGTGTGTGCAGCACACAGGGTGCTGCGCCACTAAGTGTATGGCGCTATATCCGCCTCGCCTGCTTTCAGCCTGCTTTGGGGTGGGGGTGGCCGCTGCCTGTCACGTGACATGGCGATCTCTGCTCTGTAGGCGTGAAGTTGGGGGGGGGATATCGAGGAGATCGCGTTGAAGCTGTGCCCTTTTCGGTATACACAACCCACCTAAGATATCCTGGGCTGAATTCGGCGGCCCCCAGTTGGGTGTACGTGTATGGGTTTCGAAATGAACTTCTCATGGGAAATGGTCTTTGCCTAAGCAAGCTGGTAAAATGTCGCTCATTCTTGATGAAAAAAAGCTTGTGGTCGTGATAGATCATTAGTCATTGACATTATGTTACGATTGTATCGCATAATCTGTGACAACTCATTCCATTATGCTGCAGTGCATTGTTTGCAATTACGAGCATGGTACGAGATAGTTCATGTTAAAGACCGTGAGTTTGAGTAAGATTTCAATCTTTGTCACATAACATGCATGTTTACGGTATCAGAGTCACGTCCCTTTGTATATATCGTCCCTTTGTGCAAGAGGAAAGTATTTGAGAGCATTTGCGTCCCCCCCCCTACTTTGCGCAAAGAAGAGAGGGGGGGGGGGGGGNNGGGGGGGGGGGGGGGGGGAGGAGTGGGTGTTATTATGAGGATTTGACACAATTGATGAGGGATGTGTGATATAATGTAAGAATTCAGCGTACATTAAAGCAAGGAGTGAAAGATCATAAAAGTAATTGGACTTTTATGACTGTGTGAAGCCTTGCACTCGAGAAAAACCTTTGTAGGATAGTAAAAGGTGACTACGATGCACTTGAAACTTGAAAAGGGATTGCATGCTGATGATTGCACGAAAACTTGCGGAAAAATAAATAAATGTTAAAAGTGGTTTACGCATTGTGTTGAGCAAACGTACAAGTTACATTATAATAATTAGGGCATACGTTAATATTTAGTATTGTACTGTAACTTATTGAATAACTTTTACATTCAATGTTAAAGATACATTTACTTATCAGGTAAGTTACCTGATGAGTAAATTGATGAGCAAAAACTATTTTAACTTTACTCTCGCAAGGTGTACGCTAATTAATGGAAGAATCACAAGCCACGATATCGTCTTGTGGATTGGATCACATTACAACAATTCAAACATGCATCGCACATATTAAAAACTTACTTGCCTAAATATGTGGATGCACAACATAATGACAAGTAGCGCTGATTCCAAAGGTGCATTCTTAAAATGGTGTTGTGCAGTTAACAACCAAGCAATCATTCAACGTGCTTGCTAGAGCGTATACACTTTTATACAAAACCACACTTGGTTTTCAAAAAGTCAATGATGTTCAACATATTGCATGAAATTCGTTTGTCAGAGTTGTCGCATATGTTAAATATCATACATATGGTATTTCGTAATCAATAGGCACCACATTAAGTATGCACCACACAAAAGGACAAGCAACTTCTGCAAGACAATCAACACACCCCACATACAAGTTAACACGGGCAGGGTAAAATTATTGCTCGAGACATTGACAATCTCTTATTGGAATGCGTGCAGGATCCAATGGTGCGATAGTCATGGGTTTTGCAAATTTTGAAAGGCCTGCAGCGATGGCTGCTGTCCCTCAACACCACCCAAACAGGGCAGGAAAAATGACAACTGGTACACCTGGCTGCTTATGACTTCACAACGCTTTACACATGCATTCAGCATGCCGAGTTGCTTCTGCGCACACGGAGTGTAATCAGTGCTGCCTTTTATTACCCGCTCAGGACTTCTAGTGCCAACACATTACACATATTGTCTTAAAATGGTCAAGTGTCACATAGATGGCCTCAGATACAACCATCATTGCTGAGGGCCAGACGACAGTGACGTTCACGTGAAGCGCGAAGGTGTTGCATGTTTTGCTCACGTATATGGGATAACTTGTGCGCAGCGCAGAGGATATGTTGCATCAACAGGTTAATGGCACTCTCGTGGTATATGGTGGGATAACTTGTATGTGCGCAGCGTAGAGGATATGTTGCATCAACAGGTTAATGGCACTCTCGTGGGCAACAGTGCCGGGGTATACATGGCAAATGATTTTCTGACATCTTTGGAACTGCATTAGTTGCGGGTATGGTAATCCGCTATCCAAGCCTTCGGCCACGCTCTGTGTTCGTGCGGTATGCACATGGCATTGTCCGCTTTGTTGATGACTTGCTCGTTGCTGGCTTATCGGACTTTGCTGACGTTATGTATAAGACAAATGCAGCACTGGCGGGTGGCATCTATCCAGCTGACATGTTGACTATGGCAGTCACCGCTCAGGGAGTGCAGATGCCCTATTTCAATTATGTTGATCTTGCAAACACGTGACATGGGTGTGGTTACACGCATATACAGCAAGCGGAGAGAACCTGTTTTTGCTCGTATTTTTCTCATGCGTGCCCCTCACCCAGCATCCAACATTGCAAGGGCAACCAACTAGAACGTAGTGTCTCTATGCTTTTAGCTTTTAAGACTATCCACGTACAAAGCTTATTTTTTAGAGTAGATCACGCGCTGCATGACTTGCAGCCTATGGGCTACAACAGGCGCACCTTGCTCTCGCGTTTAAGGGCAGCCATATGGACAAGGCCGAGATTTATGTATGACAGTACACACATGTATCTAACTCGGACTTCTTGCCAACCAGCCCCCGCGCCAAGGATTTCGCAACCGCTTATACCCCTGCTCAACACCACTCACAACGGCTGCCGCCATTTTCGGCCAGAGAGCCGTTAGTGCATGCCCACAGAGCATAGCATACGTAGCAGGTCGCAGTGAGATCACAGAGCAGCGGGTATGGAATGGCTCCCAACCGTGCATGCATGCTCACCTGACTTACCTGTGTCACCTGACCTGTGGTGATGCTGAAGACGATGCAATGTGTCCTAACCTCTCCCTCCATCCTCCTCGTCTGTGCGATTCTGCAGGTACAGCCCTTCCCTTCCCTTCCCCCACTGGCATGTCTGCTCTTGCCTCGCCAACCCTTGCATTTGCCCTTGGAGACATCCCCCCTAGTTGTATTTGTTGCATGTGGTTGGCTGCTGTTGCTCTTGTGATTATGATGGCTTGGATGCGGTGTGTATGCTGCTGATTCGGGGCCCCTTTAGTTTCCATATATAACCTACCAAGGTAGCTACGGGACTGCATAAGGCACAACACAGGGGCCATGAAACGGGGCAGGAGGCATGGCATTATATGAACAAGAGCAATGGCACAGCACAGCACAGCGCAGCGCAGCACAGCAGCAGCAGCAGCAGAATATGGGGTGGGGGGCCCTCTACGCTGACTAAGTGCGCTAGGTAGACACTACCGAGGAAGGGAGGGGGTTGGGGAAAGGGAAGAACAGCAGGACCAGGGATCACCTGCCAACACCAGCACCACCGCATCAGCCACGTCCTCGCTACGCAGCAGCGAGCACGACTAAACTTGACAACAGCTAGTGCCCCATCTGCAGCGGCCGCCACGGTTGCTCTAGTAGTTCCAAGGCACTGCTGGCACTCTCAAGGGCTGCATGTACATAACACACAAGAGTTGCGGTAAAGCAAGCTCTAAGCGCCATGTTGTTACGGGCCGTAACTTACGGCCCGCTTCACCTGAAAATCACCCTTTCTCTTTTCAATTGGTAACCTCATACCCGCACCACGGCTGTGGTTAGCGGCGGGAGTCGTTGCATGGGCAGCAGCAGCAGCAGTGTACCATCTGAACTCCCCCTATCTGCCACGCTGCTGCCCACTCTCTGCCCGCCTGAAATGCACTGCCAGCGCTACAATTGCCGTTGCGCATTACAGTTAGCCGCATAGCATGCAGGCAATATGTTAATATGACAATGCCTCCGCAGCTAGATTTGTCACTGTGCACAAGATATTATGCTGCATGCTGTTGTGTAGTGTATTGTTAAACACACTTCAGACAGTACAAGCCTGTGCCAAAATATGTCAAAGCACTTCATCAGACGCCTCTTAAAGTAAGAGAAAATAATGACAGACACGGTTTGTACCTTATACACACCTGTCAAACCCACGTACAAGGTCTGGCATGATGATTGTAATTGTTATGATCACAGATCACACAATCTATTGGCCAGGAGCCTAAAACTCTAAAACAAAACAACATAAAACGTCATTGTGGCAGTTCCGCACCTACTCCCCACCCCACCGTTCTGCACAGCTCCAATATCACTGGCACAACATAGCTGTTGTGCCATTGCTATTGATAATGACAACTTCAACACTACATCCACACACAGCGCAACTGCCCCGCCAAGGGAGTTCTATACGATACCAGGCTGTGCAAGCTATGCTAATGCACTAGAGGACTACCAGGCTTCAGAGCAAGAAAGCAGCGCCACATCACCTGCGGTTTACATGTCAGGTTTTGCATTGTGTGAGACTGATATGGCTTGCCAGCATGCGAACCGCTCAGTAAGGTCTAGTCAGCTGACAACCGGAACTGCTGCGTGCACATGAGAGCGTGTAGCAGGCCAGGATTACTGTCAATACCAGATATTGTCGAGGTCCTCCATGTCATCTCCCTCTTCATCGTCACTTTGAACACGCCGCACATAACCCAACAACCGGAAACGGGCCTGCAAAGCAACAAACCAATGGGTGACCAAATCAGTTGACTGCTGTGCGGCTGATGGACAACTTGACTCCAGGACAACTCCAGGCGTACCACTTCAAAGCTGTCATCATTGGCGCACTGAGGCAAAAGTTCGATAGCTCGCGCGCTCTCTGCATCCTCTTCGCCGGATGCCCCCTGCAAGTGATTGATCAGCAGCATAACACAAGAGACATGACAAGACATTTGTCACAACCAGTTGACAAGCATACCTGTCCGCCATTATTTCCACCAGACTCACCACCACTCAGCCGCAATACATGGCCGGGGAGATCGGAATCTTGCAACCTCTGCCAATAGACAGCATCTCATGGTGAGCTTCGCATTCGTCTGCATACCTGTTACTACCAAGCTTGAAAGCATAAAAAAGCCGACCACTAGTCACAGTTGAAAGCAACAGGAGCATAAGTAACCTGCGGCACACCTGTGCCTGGTCGAGTACATAAGAAAGCGCTAGTTCTACGCGGCCGCCTCGGCTGAAAAAGTCGGTAACATGCCTTTGATCGACAGCAAGAGTTCTGGCCATCCAATAAGAGACATGCTGTTGGTCTGGCACCTGCGTACAGATGAGGCTGTCAGCGCCATGCCCAGCAATGACCCGAATCAAGTTCCGCAAGCATGCATGCTGTAGCAATCCTGTTTGCAACACAATAAATAATAAGATGTATGCTATGTTTGTGTTGACTTGCCTGGCGGTGCTCCAGGCAGTAAGCAATGCCCTCGAAGCAATGCGCGAAGCCCAGCACGAAGGGTGGATGCTGACAGTGGTTTTGCATTGCGCGTGGAATAGGTGTAAACTCTGGGGGAAGAGCTACACGATCACCCTGTGTGCGCCTCAGAACAAGGAAGTTCTGCAACACAAACCCATCATTGAAAGTATTAGGCTCAATTTGACAGCACTGCAGCCGCAGTGCAATAGCAAGTGACACTGGATGACAGGTTCACTTCGACCGAACTAGGGCAAACAGGGACAAAGACAATGGCATTGAGGGCTGGGTTGTGCTCAGTACCTGCAGTGACTGTGCTGATTGCGAGGCAAAGTGTGCAAGGCGAGCAGCGAGACGTGGAGACAGCCAGCAGTCAACGCAGTTATTGCAGCTGCAGGCCTTTGGACGCACAAGCCGTTTCTCACCACTGTCTCCAAATGGCGGTTCTTCGAGCTCATAACCAAGACGTTGCCAGAACGCATGCTCGTCAAGCACATTGCTGAGCAGACAACAGGCAGCCAGCTTTTCAGCAACCATGAAGGCACAAACGACATTGGCTATGTCGCTTCAGCAGTGCTGCGAGCATTCCACCTGAAGGTGTCAATGGGGCGAGACAGAGCCAGACCGCCTTACCTCACTGCAAGGTTGAGAAACTTCTCATTGGGCCAAAAGTTGTCAAGCACCCACTGCTCCACAGCGGTGACAAGGCACCGTGCATGGTAGCCCTGCACTCCCATTTCAGCAAGTGTCGGGGTGCACCAATGCACTTCAGTGCAACGTATCAAAGGAGCTTGAAGTTGACATGACAGCGCAGGTAAGCAATCAACTACTACTAAGGGAACAGCCGGGCAGAGTGACCTACCTGAAACGCTCTCCCAAGTTCAAGCAGCTGGATGTTGGGACCGTAAAGCCCCAAGACAGGGTTCGCATATGTAACAATGCAGCGGCAAATAACTGCTGCATCTGAGGTGCTAGCTCCCCCACCATCCTGCAGCACAAACCTTGTGCTGACAGAGGCTGGCTCAGCAAGACGCCTGCCACACATACAAGCTGAAAGCGCACGGATTGCCGGCACAAAGAAGCTGTAGCTCAAAGCAAGTCAGTACTTACTCTGCTGGGCCTGTTCCTGTCGTAATGTGCAACACTTGGCCATCTGCAAGCTGTTTTTCCATATTCCCATGCTCGAGCACTGTGGAGGTGAAGGCAAAGTTCCCGAGTTGTTCTTCCAACAGTTGCACAGCTTGGCTGGGGCGTGGCGCAACCCCCGAAGTGCATTCAATGAGTATCCGTCTCACATTTGACTTCTGCTCTGTGCAGTCCAGCTGCCAGGCATCAACCAGCACCTGCACAATGCCGCAAGGTCAGCAACCAGTTGACTAAGCTCAGCAGTTTCAAGCCAAGGAAACCCCCGTATATTAGGCTGAGCAGAAACAACTGACCTCCTGGGATATCTGCCCGTCCCTTGAACCCAGAGTGAAGTGCTCACAGGGAGGATCTGTGTCACTGTATGTGTCTTCACTGAGACATACAAGGTCAAAAGACTCCTGAAGTAGACTCTGTCCACCAATCGCAGCGATTACTTACTAAGCGCACTTGAAAGCCATGCAGGCATTATGTGGAGAAAGGCGGATGGACCATGATGCCACTCACCTGAATTTGCCGCGCAATTGATCGCACATCATGCTCGCAAAGAATGCGGCATAGCAGAGTGGTTACACCAGGCCGGGGACGAGGGTCTCGGGTGCCTCCGACCGGGCGTGCGCTTGTGCTAGGAGCAATATTTACAGCTCCAGTATTTGGCGCTGAATTGTTCTGTTCAAGAACCATGTTGAGGGCGGCTGTAGGAGTGACACGCTATAAGCTCAAACATGCAGCGACACACGAGCCAGGCCTGAAGACAGACAATGGACCCGCGCAGGCTGCCACCAACCTGCAGCTGCTGCCCGGTAAACCTGGAGACACCATCGCTCACAGTCTCGTGACCGTTATGGGGCATTCTGCACGCTGCAATGCAACAATATGGTAGAAACACTGCACCACACATTTCCAGTACAGCTTCCAACTATGCGGGCTCAAACCAGAGCATATTGTCACCTATCTGTTGGTTGCCTCTTAGGTCACTCGTACTGGAAATCCACGGAGGGACAACCAGAAGGCTTGCGCGCAGCAATCGAGTCGCTGATGAACTCCATGCTCAGGGTAAGTGCTTGTGTGCTTGAGGACTGCGAACTAGCCGTGTCAGCTGGTTAACTGCCAGGCAGCCAAGACGGATATCGACCGCCGTTTGCCCCTGGAAACACACCTGCCATAGCTGCCACCATGCACGACAAATGTTCAATCAGGTACACTCCACACCCTCCACACCCTCCTGCTGCTGGCACAAGCACTTGGCTCAGTCGCTATGTGACTGATGGCAGGCACACTGACAAGGTAGCTACTCACGAACGTCTAGAATGGTCCAATGCAGCTTTCAAATCGGACCTGATTGCTACTGACTGCGTTACATCCATCTGCGGCATGCCAAGCAATTATGGATGCTGGGATAGGCGGGGACTAGGGGGAAACAGGCACCTCACCGCTACGCCATCCCACATAATCCAACATACGCCAATGCAACCTCCTCCGCAACAAACTTACCTTGCAGCAATCAGGCTGGCCGCAAGCAGTATGTCCCAAATCCGCCGCTGACCCTTTGGTAAGCAGACAAGCTTGCTATGGTTGACCCAGAGACCCGACAAGCTTACTATAGTTGATCCCCATGAACGCCCATGCGAGACGCTCACGCATCAACTGGTGTCGACGGCTTCAACACCAAGCTTGCAGCACCAACTACAACACCAACGCCCACGCAACAACCACAACACCTTTCTCGGCGCCAACAACTTCATTGTGTAAGCGGCTTAATCAACAGCTGGTAATGCTGTAAACCTGAAAGCTTTGATTGCCAGCTTTGCCTGCAGCCCTTTCCGGGTCCGACTCTCTCGAACCGGTCATCACCACATGCACTGCGGGCCGCGGCCGATTGCAGCGGCCAGCGTTAATCGCACTACCGGCTCCAAATCCCCAAGCGACGGTCAGCAGTGTAAGTAATGACTGCATGTCGACCGACCATAAATGGACAAGAGGATCCGCTATCGGTCGTTAAAGCAGTGCATGTCGCCGATATGATAGCCATGTATCGGTCACGGTCCAGGCGTCCGGAAAGTTCGTGCAAACCCGCGCCTGCAGTTGGGTACGGCCCTTTGGGGTTTTTTGTCTGGCGTCGGCCCGCGGGATGGACCCAGGCTGGAGCACGGGCAACGCTTTTGGAGGGCTCTAATTGGGGCGGGGAAATGATTGATACCGTCTGATGACGTGACGCCGTTGTAGATCTTATCATTGGAATTGATCTGATGACTGTTTATATCTGAGACTTGACAAACAATCACGGCAGGCCTATTGCCTCAATAGGCCTGCTATTGAGTCAATAGCATTTAGCATGCCTAGCTGCGTCCCAGAATCGTCATGTCGCGCGGACGCCTGTCGTGTATCCGTGACGCTGTGTGATGCGACGCACACATGCGATTCGTTAACAAGTTTCATGATTAGCCAATGTGAGTGTGAATTGTGGGAGGCGCTGCGCCCACGTCATCAAGCGGCGCAGCTGAAATACCCGCACCGTTTGATGTCAACGGTCGAGTTAGCACAGCCGGCGCTGCCGCACTATTAGGATTAGACTAGAATTATATGAATTGAAGCTTTGACGGCTGCCTAGCAGTCGACCGGCTGGTCTTGATTGCTCGACCGCTATCATGTGCAACTGCCAAAGCCAACAACCGGTCGATATCCGGTTGATATCCTACAATGACTGGCACTAAGGCCCTTCAGCAGTCTGCCCTCGATGTCAGAGTCACAAGGCAGCGGCCACATGCTTGGTGTATGAGCTCTCACGCGATGCAAGGTGTAGATCACAATGGTTGCTGACTATGATCTTACACTAGTGTGCAAAGTCGGGCAGATACTATGACACTACGATCTGTCCTCTTCAATGGTCGGAGTTGTAACAGGTTTAGCAATCGTCTGTACTTGTACTAACTGCGACTGCAGAACAACCATATATCGATAAGCAGATTAGGGTGCCGCGCGTGACTTTACGATCAGATGTATCGTACAGTTAAGAAAATGTCAAACATAGGTGCTATGTAACTGTGCGTTTGCTACATTGCTACATGATTGTAATCAGACGATAACGATCATCTAAAGTTGTGCGATCAAGACAACGCAACGCTTACGCGCGTCGGCGGAATTGATGTATTACACACATTGTGAGTTATGGTCTGGCAGGAGGGTCAACGGCAAGCTCAGCGCCGCCGCCGCCGCCGTCGGTGCTGCTCTACTCAAACACAACAACAACAACTACGGCGTGCAAGCTTATCGCGCCGGCGCCCCTGCAAAATATGCTGCGTGACCTAATGAGTGCGCGGCTCGGGGCTATGATGTCGGCAGAGAGTGCAGTCGAAGGGCGCGTCCAACGCCCGCCTCCATCCTCTGCCGTGACAAATCACTGGTTGCCGACGTCACGCGCTGTCAGCTTGTAGCGTCAACAGTCGAATATTTATCAGTGTATGAGCTCTCACGCGATGCAAGATGTACATCACAATGGTTGGTGATTTAATCTTACATTTGTTTGCAAAGTCGGGCATGTACTATACACTACGATGTGTCCTCTTCAGTGGTGAGAGTTGTATCAGGTTTACCAATCGTCTGTACTTTTATTACCTGCTACCCTCCCTCCAATATAGATTAGTAGACAACCTTGCTGAAAACGAACAATCGCATCTGTACATGCCAAAAAGCTACTGTCGACACATTGCATTGAAGTTCAGATTCATAGCTCATGTTCATGACGGTTACACGATATTCCAACAAGCACAAGAGCGGTTGCGTACACTATCTGTGTTACTCAAGTCACATGCGCAGGTACGGACCTCACGGTCCCTTCAAGCTAATGCAGCGGCCCAACGCACACAGGGATTGCACGGCAATGGGAGTCTACTGCAGTGCAACATGTAGCAACGGGCCATGCTCGCCTAGGCCCATGTGGAGCGCATCAGTGCTGCAGCCACTCATAAGAATACACGCGCTCAGCGGGAGCTGTGTGGCAGGAGTTCATGGGCTACTTGCAAGCACTATATGTTGCCGTGGCAGATGTCACTCCCACCGTGGTGACGACTTATTTAGCCGTGCATTGAAACGATGTGCACATTAACAAAGCCCGGCGCAAAGATAAGAATGGTGCACTTATGATATTCAGCATCACTATTGAGGTGACCATTATGCCTTTGAGCGCTGGCTTCATGCGGCATGGTAAAGTGGGCCCGTGGAGCACAAGTCATCCCACTGGCAACCCTTGCCAGTTTGTGGATGTGCGTGAGTATCGCGCTGGCTATGCCAAGGTGACTGCTAAAGCTGGCGTGCAACGCGTGCCTGCCATACCTTGGGCTTATGCCGACATGAACATACCGGTATGCTACTTTCAGCAGCAAGTGCAAAGTACTCGACCAGTGCGAGCCACTTATGAAAGCGCTGTCCTCTGGCGTGACTACACATGGTGCATGTACTTGTGGTGCACATGGCAAAGAGGCAGAGAAGGTGCCGGCATAGAAATGGAACATATACTGATGGAGGGCATAGAAGTTTGTACACAAGCCACCTATCTTAAAAACTATAGTACAGGGCGGGTACCACTTAAAAAAGTGCGCAAGAGCGACTTGAATGTTGAATTCTGCAAAGTGCTGAAGCTAGACTTGAACCATGTACATGAGAGCCCCTTCAGCGTCAAGAATGGCCCCATCCTTCGTTCACTAGCTCGCAACAAAAAGCTCTGGGAGGAGCGCAGTATCAGCGGTGATGGCATGTCACGCATTCGTCAAGCACTGTCAAAGAAGTGGTATCTATCGCCCCAACCTGGGACTGCACTCATTCCGACGAGGTGGTGCACAGCATGCGCTACGCACGGGTGTGTCCCTGGAAGACATTCAAGCTCAGGGGTTGCGGAAGGGAGCACAAAATATGCATCTGTACTTGCACAACATGTATGCACCTGTGGTTCCCATGTGACGTAAGCCACAACAAACAGATAGGATTTAAACTGATGATATTGTCGGGTACTCTGGCGCCTGTCATAAACCAGTCCATATGCTTGCCCACATGATGCATGTCTCGCTTGCGCCAAGCCATGACAGCAGGCCTCCATACAGCAAAATGCCATTTTCGCAGTAGTACCATAGCTGGCAGCTGATAATGCGATTGCTTGATGCAGAAGGGCGAACAAAGGGTGAAACCATGACAGTCCCTTGCCCGCTTCCATCCAGGCTTGCCTGCAATTCAAGGTGAGTGCATTGCCCATGCTGCACGGCACCGGCACAGCTGACATGAATGCTGCAGATTCGGCACTTTAGTCCGCTGCAAACATATACAGACAATGCTTGTCAAATAGAGATTACATCCACGCAATGGGTGTGTCTGCCAGTGCCCAATCCCCTTTGTCCGAGAGCTTCAAGACTGCATCCTCAGCTGCCTAACTTGCACGTGGATACAAAACCCCAGAGACCGTCAAATCTCTTTCCCAAGAAACCTCCCCATAAACGGTGCAATGCCAACTGCACAACTGGGTGCGATGCTGTCAACTTCGTCAGTATGGCCACGGAGGGCTGGCAGTCGCTAACAATCCTCACTATGGCATGATGCAACGCTGGTTGCTCGTTGCAAGATGTTTCCCCTATCGGCCGACTAAATATTAGCAATGGCCGTGCATCTGAGGATACTCATTTGGACTGTCGTGGCTCAGTCCACCTGTAATCTCGATACAAAGATCTGAGTATAACGGCTGTTACCATCAGTTGGCGGCCGTCTGCATAAAGGGACTGACCTTAATTGATAGGTATCCGTAAGGTACCCATCAGTTAAGCAAAGGGGACTTGACCTAACAAACGGATACCCAACAGTTAGGTACAAGCGACTTTACGTCGAAGGTACCTAACCATCAGATACCTGTAAAGTACCTTATGATATCTGACGTTACTTTTGAAGGTACCAACAAGTACCGTTTAGGTACTGTGAGAGACGGCATGTGACAAGCAAAATTGCAATTGAAAAATACAGATATATAAACAATACATTATATACTGTTGCTATAGTATACTGTGAACTGCTACTACTACTACTTCTACTACTTCACTACCTTTATACTACCCTTATACTAAGTCATAATCTAAGTCGCTGCTCCTCCGCTCCGCCGCCGCTCCGCCGCCGCCGCCGCCGCCTTGTCGACCCTCCAGCACCTTCGCCTGCTTAGCAAGCAGAGCGGTTAGGCTATTACGCAACACAACGGCGTTATACATACACACACATACACAAACAAACTCACCTACTATGCCATTGCCGCCGCCGCCGCCGCCCCTTGGCCTGGCCTGGCCTGGTCTGGTCGGCTTGGTCTGCTCGGCAAGCATGGCGGTGAGGCTGCGCTATTGCGCTCAACACAACGGCATCTACATGTATATACATATGCAAACAGTCTCACCTACTTTGCCATGTTCGCCGCCACCGCCACCGCCACTGCCACCGCCGCCGTCGCCCACTTGCCCAACTTGCTTGAAGCCGTTGTGCATTTGAAGCGTTGCTACTTGGGCAGCAGCAGCGTTTTTCAAACGCTGAATGGCTTCAATGGCGCTATCGTATCAACTGGTACGATTGTGCCATGGTACAATAGTACCATCGCAACGGTACCATAAGTCCATTAAGTGTTCTAGTCAATTGTTCCGGACTTGTATGTCACTGTCCCAACTTGCCGCCATCGCTCGTCCCTAAGTTGGAACTAAGCGGAGACTTGCTTACCAATTCAGACATGTCGCCGCTGCGGGCTTTGTATGGTCGGTGGTCGACCGCGGGTAAAAGGGGACCGATGGGTATCATTCATCGCCATTAGGGGCCCGAGAGGTCACCTAATTGCTATTATACGTAAGTAGCCGCCGCGTGTCCTGTACGATCGACGGTCGGCAGTCATCTCAAGTTGCTTGAAAGTCATGATCGGCAACTAAGAGTCCAGTATCGCGTACGACAAGCGGCCGGCCATTGCTAATTGTCTTTGATATGCATCGGCAATCTACTCAGTCCCTTTTTGGCCCAAGTCGTTAGGGTCCGTTAGGGTAAGGCGGGGTCAATTCCTTAGTCCCTGGTCAGTCATGCCGAAAGATATGCGATGCTGTCGCATGAACTCCAAAAAGGCAGCCACATATGCCAATGCCTCCTTCACTGCTGAAGGCAGATCTTGTTGCCAAGGAGCAAAGGTCCCCACCATCGCTGCCCATGGGCCTGCAGCACCCCAGCCCATGGTGTCACATGCATCGACACCATCGACACCATGGATACGCAACTCATGTGCCCACGGCAGCTTTCGGCACGCCGAGCCATGATACTGCGGCATGCTTCGCTGCAGCCACAGCAAAAAGGCCATCAAAAACGGTGGTGGTGTAAACTCTTTGTCTCAATTGCTCTGATCAGTGGTTAGTTGTAGCAGCCAGCGCGCATACAGGTATGCGGGAGCTAATGCCAATTTTATTGCCACCAATTTGCCTGCAACCTTTGCCAACATGCGCTTGATGATCACGTTTGCGCTAATCATTTTATGCATCAGCTCCAATAACTTTTGTAAACTCGTCAGGGGGTATGCAAAACACGCCACGCTCGGTGCCTAAAAGCAGGCCCAACAACTTGACACATGGTTGCGACCCAAGCACGCACTTTTTCAAGGTGACAACATGCCCAGAAGCTTCAGCAGCCGCAATAATTGCAAAATGCGCCAGCATATATGGCGGCGATTGGCATGGCTGAGGTGCATGTCATTAATGTATGCTAAACAGCCCATGCCCAGCTTGTGCAAGGGTGTGAAGATTGTGAACATTAGCTCTGTAAACAACTAACATGCTGGGTTGAGGCCAAAACGGTAGCAAATCTCAACGGAATACAACTCCTTTAAATTCCATTGCTAAATAGGGCTTGCTGTTTGCATATATCGGCGCATGATAATAGCCTGACTTCAAGTCCGCTATTACTTCATAATAGCGGACTTGAAGTCAGGCCTTTGCGTGTGTACAGCGACGCATTCCAAGTGCTGATAACAAAAGGGAATATGTGCCAAAAGACATTGTTGTATCTTACATCAATAATGAGGCGCAGCTTGCCGCTATTAATTTCAACCACTCCAATTCATGTAATCACCTTCACATCTAAAGGGTGTACAGTAGAAATCGCTCATGAGCGCATTTAATTGTTCAACTCTTTAAGCAAATGCTGCGTGCTGTGTCACTGACTACCTGTTGCGCAATTAAAGCTGGAGCTTCCCGTTGCATCACTACCTCAACATCGTCCGGAATACAATCCTCCGCCAGCAACATTTATTTCACCTCTTCCAATTTCTTTGGCTGGGTTTCTGATGTGCCCACCCAATCCAACTTGTATCCTTGACTTAATTAGCATAGCACATGACACTTGTTATCTTGCCCATTGATGGTCAACCACGTGTGCTTAGCTGCTTGCCGTTGACAAGGTGTAGCAGCCATAAAGTGATCGCTAACCAACGTTGCTGAGCGCACAACGTGCTGCCATTCATGCTCGTCGCACTCGAGATCCGCAGGCTCAGCCTGCATCATGTTAAGCTTAGGCCAGAGTTCACGCACCAAGTGCTCTTGCTCGACATTTGAGCACAACACCTCCGCATAGGTGGGTGGCTCCGCAAGCTCTGCAGGTAGTAATGATGGCATCTGCATGCTGCATAATTGCTGTACTTAAGCGCATAGCAAGTTTGGGACTTTAAGGACTGTAGCTAGAGGCACATGGGCATGCGCGGCATTCTTGTCACAATAGGTTGGTTGCTCGCTTACAGATGTTGAGGCAATGCTCGTCATTGTGGCGCTCAATGAGCGCTTGAATGTAGTAGCCGCCTTCAAGCATGGCGGATCATCCAAGTTGCTGTCGTGCGTGGCACATGGCAGCATTCCAATGGCAGTGCATTGCTGTAAAGCTTGCTGCAAGTCATAGTTATTGACAGATAATAGCAGCACCGGGCTTAATGGAGCTGGCATAGTCATTGCGTGTACCACAAGCTCATGGTCTTGGTCATGGCTGTCATCTAGTGTCCTACTAGCACAACATTGGCTTAGCACATTGTCATCACACCAGTGCAATGTATTACAGTTGGGTTGATAGCGTATGTTTGTGCCCAGCGCAAACTGTATGTTCTCTATAGTATGGCACATGCGCGTGCGCGTCTCAGCGCACGCTATGATACAATATGTACATGCCTGCTAGTGTACACTACACAAAACTGCGCACGTACAAGTGCTGCGCATGCGACCCCATCCTATTGCTTACTGCGGGGCCGGCAGAGCCAGGTGTTCTTCTGTCTTCACCCATGGTGGAGGTGGACCTCCCCATGCAGCTGGTGGCGCTGGCCATGGCCCATACAGAGGGTAGAAAGGGCCCGAAGGATAATGCTGAGCGCCTTGTTGTCCGCGTCCGCATCCGCACGACGGACCACAACCGCGGTTGGAAGAAGCAGGCCACCACCGTGACGAGCCTTCCTCAGAGTAATGGGTGTCTTGTCGCCAAGCACCCTTGGTGACCCCCACCAGCAGAGCGGCCACGCTGCTGCCTGCATGCAGCACTCCATGTTGAGATGACGTGTAGATTGGGTGTGCTGCAGGCGCATACGCCGCACACAAGATAGCCTCAGCCACAGGCTCAGCCCTTCCGGCCATTGTCACAAGTACTACTTGACCCGCTAGACGCACAACAGCTGGCTGCTTGCAGCTGCATGCCAGCGCGCTTCTCATAGCAACCAATGTACGCAACCGCTCACACACGCCAGCTGCAGACACACCCTTGGCTAAACGACCGCACACACGCGCACGCAGACAACGCAGCTGCACGCACTGAATTGACGCAGCTGCTTGCACGCGCACGTGACACACGCACTTAACTCATGCAATGCAGCAACACACACTACAACGACTCAGCTGCACGCATGCGCATGTCGCACACTTGAACGCAGCTGCACGCACTGACTGGGCGGAACTGCATGCACGCGCTTCGTACACGCATGAACTCAGCTGCACACACTTGCGCAAGCCGCACAAAAAAATGCTGGCGGACACACGCGCCAATCCCCGACATAAACAAGGTGAGTCAACAACAAGATCAGCACTGCCGCCGCCGTCGCTGTTGCTCTACTCAAGCACAACAACAACAACAACTACGGCGTGCAAGCTTACAGCGCCGGCGCCCTGCAAGGTACGCTGCGTCAGCTACCGAGTGCGGCTCGGGGCTGTGATGTCGGCAGAGAGTGCAGGCTGAGGGCGCGTTCAACGCCCGCCTGCATCCTCTGCGGTGGCAAATTCACTAGTTGCCGACGTCACGCGCTGTCAGCCAGTGACGTCGGCAGTCGAGTATCGGTCAAGATGCGAGCGCCTACATCAAGTAGCTCTCTCGACCGAAAATGAGTGTTCAAGGGTTAGGCCAAATCCAACAATCGGTATTCCTTTGTACTCAGGGCTGAGAATTAATTAGATATTGGCTTCATCTAACGAATCAATAACCGTGACATATAACCATGACATGAATGTCATAATGGCACCAATAGTTCATGAAGATAACAATATTTTGTTATGACGAATTAAGAGCCATATTTGTAATCAAGCTTGACACAAACAAACAAATAATGAACAAAAACGCGAATAAAAATGCCTTTTATATGTGGCAATTAAGCTTGAGTGTGTGTGTTTGTTTATATACATATACACATATAATATATACATAGTTAAAGAAAGAATACATAATCTGTATATATATCATATGTTGTTCACACATATATATATACATATACATACCGTGTGCCATGTGTATGTATATATATACACATATAGGTATATATACATATATATACATATATATACCGCAGTTACCCCATTAGAGTTTCCCTCTTTATACAGTTCTCCTTCGTTAGAACATTGGGGGAACTGTATTTGCACAATTGAGTCCCC
>RHPI01002069.1:1939274-1980678 GCA_009103225.1 Chlorokybus atmophyticus
AATATACTGTTCCCCTTGAAGGGAATTGAATATATGCAAAGCTTAAATGCAGTGTGCAATGCTGTGCCACACCAAACCAATCCCACGCCAAGTTTCAAGATGTCATGCCTATCACCCGAGCATGGCAGTCTTCATCGGGCATGCCTACAGCGAGACCCTCACCCGGCTTACCAGCATGGCGACCCGCGCGCGTCACTGACCAGTAGCTAGGTCATGTCTTTAGAGTAGCTCATGAACATAGCCTACATAGGCACCGCGCGTAGCTGTTCAGCTGTGAGTTTAGTTATAAGTTGTGGTCTATATATATCAAGTGGGGTTTTCTTGTGTAAATAGCCTCGATATGACCGTTAGTTTATGTTCTGGACAGTCATGAGTCGACTTGTATAAGTAGGCACAGTGTTCACCGGATCAGCTGGTGACACTGTGAGTGAGAAAGCTAAGAGCTTGTGAAGCGACTTGAACCACGAAACACGCCGTCCCGGTTCCCAAGAATGCCCTCACCGTGTGAGAGCGGTGCATGCTCGTGTGCACTGTGCTTGTCCTTGTCGTGAGCTTGGTGTACTTGGTTGCGGTGTGCTTGTTGGCATCAGTCAGGGCATAGCATCCACGTGTTGCTTGCTCATTCACCTCACTTAACAGTGTAATCTCTCTGCCACTCATGCAAAGAACTGTGTAAACAGCGCTACCTATAGTAGTGGCTTGTTGACTCACAGTGTCACCCTCTTTGCTCAAGTGAGTGTAGTTGCAGGCTGCACATCAGCATCGCAATCTGTAGTTGTACACATCGCAGTGCATTGTTGTCACCGTCATCGCATAGCGTGCACAAGCGCTAGTGTGTTGGGTGATAGCAGCATTGGAGATCCCATTGTAGAGCACAAACACTCTACCCTTCATCCACTTTCACCATCGCATCAGCTGTATGAGCAGGCCCACCCCTTTCTCGCCAATAGAAGAAGGGAACCTCAACAGCTGGAGCCCAACCTCCAACCTTACCTACGAGCGCGCAAGTGAAGGGAGCGATTAGCGTAGCAGCAGATGCCTCGTCTTCGGCTTCACCTCCACTCACTCCACTCCTCGACAACGAGCATCTCCACCACCGTCGGACAGTGACGACGAGGAGATGGAGCCTTCCAGCTCAACCAACTCCCTACGCTTCTCCGGACGCCCTGGCACCACCTCACTTGACGAGTTCATCATCAAGTTCTACTCTAAGATGCGGCAGCAAGCCCTCAAGAGCAAGGACTGGACAGATGAGGTATCGTTTCATGTCCGCTCAATACCTTGATCACGAAGCACATGATGTGTGGAAGTCCGTCGCTGAGTTGCACAAGATTGATGGCTATGGCGAGTTGGCCAGCACCATAGCCTCCACGTCACTGCATAGCCCATCGGTTACTGTCCCTATAGCAGCGGCCCCGCCAGCCTCAGTCACGGGTCTCACTCTAGCTGCAGCCATGGAGGATGCAGAGAATGAAGAAGTTGAGGTGGTAGTGGCCTCATTGACTCCTGCAGAGATCGAAAGTAAGCCGAGCGCCGGATCAGGATACTCAACCGCACCGCTGCCATCATCAGGGAGCAACAAGAGGAGCAGCAAGCTGCAGCATTGGAGATAGGTACGCCTCTGCTACCAACACCGAACTCGCGTGCTCCACCGGGAGGCAGTGTTTTCACCCTTGGCTCAATGGCATTGCGTGCACCCGCGCTTACGGTGGGCGCTGCCATGTCGGACTCCCCGTTGAAGACCTCTACGCCGCACTCCGGCGCACCTTCCCACCTCAGACCAACAGCAAGGTGGAGGAGTTGAGGCTTTTTCGACGGAAGCCCAACGAGGACCCTCTCCGACTGTATTCGCGGCTGGAAGGGTTGCTTAAAGACACTGACTACAAGATCGTCAGTGAGGCGGCGGCAGCAGTGGTGTATGTGGCCGAGTTGGATCCCACCCTGAGCGAGTCGACGCGCCTGACATTGAACTACAGCAGACCCCTCGGCTACACCCTCAAGGAAGCTTTCGAGACTGCACAAGCCATCCCTAAGCGCGCGGTGTATGAGAAAGCAGTGTTGGACACCAACCGCAGTGCCTCGCAGCCTATGGCAGGCACAAGTGCAGAGCCCCTTCGGCGGGACCGCAGCCGAGAGCCGCAAGGCATCCACAACAAGGATAAACGGTCAGCTCATGCTGCCCTTGTGGCTCCAGTGCTGTGCCACCGGTGTGGTCAGCATGGCCACTACCAAAAGGAGTGCACCGAAGATTACGGCAACCTTGTGTGCGACTACTGCCACAAGACGGGACACCTGAAGACAGTATGCTGGCTCAAGTTCCCTGATCTGCGGCCCTCTATTGGCTACAACAACGGCAACAACGCTGTTGGCTACCGCGGCAACAACAACAACAACAACAACAACAACAACGGGGGCTACAACAACAGCAACCACGCTGGCGGCTACAACAACAGCAACAACGCTGGTGGTCGCAACAATGGCAACAACGCTGGTGGCCACAATCCCAACAACAACAACAACGCCGGGGTCCGCAAGGAAGAAGCTGGCTACAGAGGGAAAAACCGCCCTCCACAGCACAAAGGACCTGAGGGACGTCCTCGTGCTGGGGCTGCTGCTGTAAAGGCACCAGCCAATCCACCAGCTATTGACCAAGTGGCAGCCCTGATGGCGCGCGTGGCACAGCTGGAGGAGAACAAGGAGCAGGATTATCAAGCCTGCCATGCTGCTAGGTGGGCGCTGATGGCACCAAAACGGGATAGGGACACTCCCACGCCGTCACGCGTACAACCATCAAGACGTGCGCGCGGGGAAGCTGGCGCGTCGTCAACAGCGGCATCGTCGGACGCCACAAGTGGTGCTGCCTCGGCAGCCACAACCACTACTGGGACGACGCCGTCGACGACACCGTCGGCATCCACACCGACCACGACAGCAGGTGTCAGCACTCTTGGCACCACGCTGTCCCCGGTGATGGAAAGCACCAACGCCGCAACAACCATGGTCGTTGGGTTCGTGGGTGGTGAATCCACCACTCCTGCCTCCATTGAAGCGACCACATCGGCCACCACTGCTGCCACCCTCACAGCCGCCACTCCCGTAACGGCGACTGCTGCAGGTGCCACCACCATCGCCTCCAGTAGTGCTGCCACACCCACTGCACCACTACCTGAGATTCGCACAGCACCGCCACCAGCACTTAATATCACACAGCAAGTGCCACGCGGACCACAAGCAGAACGCGCCTGGGCGTCCGTTCTACGCAATGTGGAGCCCACCATCATTGCGTACGGACTAGGGGGGCAACGCACCACGCGTGTGGCACGCGATGATCGCATCTTGCCCCTACCACCTCCAAAGTACCACACACTGCCGGAACCCACACAACAGCAGCAAGGATGAAATCCTCACCGGCACTGCACCGGAGATGAGGGATCGTCTCTTCGGGGTCACCTACCGGCAACCTGCAGTGTTAGAGCTGACCATTCAGTTGTTTTTGGCATTACACACAAGATTGCAGGGCGCACCCAGTCCAACGCTGCAACCCATGCCCGCTCAACAGATCAACTTCGAGCCCTCACCACTGGACCCACTCGGACTCCAGCGCCGCAAAATACAAGACCTCGTGGTCACCATGTCAGATATCGCGCTGGGCACAGATCCCGCTCTCCGGGGGCTCACTCTAGGCAGCCGTCAAGACCGGTTCCCTGCCCTCGAACAGGCACATTGATATCCGGTGGACCAAGCTGCCCAAGTGGACGCGCGCCGACAGGCGTACGAAGCAGCACACGCCGTTGCCGTACCAGCCGTAGCGCCGGCAAATGTTGCCAGCGCCTTTGCGGCGCTGACAACAGGGCACTCCACGGCAGTCGCCATCGCACAGCCAAGACAAGGAACTGTTGCAGACCAAGCGAGGGCGTTGGCACAACAATTGAGGGGGGTAATCGCCCCGCTGCTGCCTCCTTTGGTCGAAGACATGTCTGAGGATCACCACGATGCAGGGCAAGGGTACCTCACCCTGCAAGGGGACACCACACAGCGAGGAGGAGCTGGTATGGTGGGGGAGCAACAACTCCGTACCGCACTCATCCGACAAGCAGTCATGCTGCACAGGTCTGAGGGCAACACATTAAGACAGATGATGGGGATGCGAGAGGGCAGCGCCGGTCGAGCCCGTCTCGTGACATGGCTCGTTGCCAATCACCCTGCTGTCCCCCTGTTTGCCTTTGGCAACCGAGCATTATGGTTGAGGGCATTCGTTCGTTCGCTGCGACAAGCATACGACGAGGCTGCCACCACATCCCCGGACACGCTGGAGGGAGTGCAAGAGGCAATGCTGCGGCTGCCAGGGGTGGAAGCCGCACGACAACGGCGGCGCATCGCCATTGCTCATGAGCTACACGCACAGCAGACTGATCTCCAGCGCACCCTACGCGCGCGCGCCATGACCGTGCTCGATGTGGGAGTGGTACAAGGAAGGTGGGATGCCTACATGGCAGGGATCTTGCGAGTCCCCACCATCACCCACGACATGCGGCGACAGCTACTACGCGCCGTATATCTGCAGCCCATGCCTCAATATCATCACTGGATCGACATGGACACCGAGCCCACGGCCACGTGGGAAGGGACGTTGGTCAGAGAAGCGGCTCATGCTGTCCGATGGACGTACGCCGCGGAGCAAGCGGAACGCGAGGCAGGCCCAAAAGCACCGGGTCCGCCGGGGTTTCCTCCACAGCCAATGGGTACGCCCGCGGGCATGATTTCATCTTCGCAGAGGCGGCACCTGCACCGCCACCACAACCGGTGCCGGAACCTTCAGCACCGAGGCCCCCCCGTGTCTACCAACCACCACGACAAAGTCGGTTCGGCAGAGGGAGAGAGCAAGGAGAGGGTCCTCTTGACCCAGCAGGCAGAGGAGCTCTGGCTGCAATGCGCTCAGCACCCCCAGCTGAGAGAAATGAGGCAAAGGTGCAGACAGCTCGTACGAAGAGGCTGCGCATCAACGCCAATGCTGCCATGGTGGCCAAGGCAAGCACGTTACCATTAACGGCCTGGCACCCAAGCGAGCGATGTTGGACACCGGAGCACAGCCTGTCATCATCAGGCGCTTCCTCGCACGGTCCCTCGGCATAACCAGCTCCGACTTGGTGCCTTGCCCGTACGTGTTGGACACTGCCACAGGTAGCCGAGATAAGGTGATGGGAGTTACCAGGGAGGCCTTTTGCATTCGGTTGACAGGGCTGGACCCAACCCACACAACCGAGATCGTCCAGCAATGTGTGGTCACCAATGCCGGCTCCTTCGACTTTCTGCTTGGGCAGGATTTCAACTTCCCTGTGGGCATGGGCCTCGACTGCTGGACAAAGCGGGCGTGGTTTCGGCCACATTGGGATGAGGATGACGGAGAGGTGCAGGGTTTCCTGCCTCTCGAGTTGGTCTCGTGCACGCGCGCCCAACGCAAAGTGGCTGCCGTGGCCACACGCAGCCACGCCCGCACACGGGAGGCTGCAACGGCCACATACGACGGCGCGCGGACGCAAGTCGTCACTGGTGCCACGGCCCCGTGTCGAAATGTCGACTCCTCTCCCACCCCGTACAACGAGGAGCAGGAGGATGACACCGTGGAAGTAGCATTACAAGACCCAGCTGAACGGCGCTGGCGCGCACAGGTGGACGCAAACGTCTTGCTCCGCCATCCACTGATCACCACGCGCTTCCCTAACTACCGAAGCCACAAAAAGGTGCAGGACCAGCATATGGTGGCCACCGAAGTGGTGGAGTTCCACACCTTTTGCAGGCAACAGGGCATCACAGTGTTGGAGCTGTTTGGAGGCATTGGCAGTGGTCTTGCCGCGGTCCTCAACACGGGTGTGAAGGTTGTCAAATACTATTACTGCGACCCAGACCCACACGCGCAAACGGCCCTCAAGCACCACTTACGCTAACTGCACGAAAGGTATTCACATCAACTACCCCTCTCGGCGTTGCAAGGCAGCCTCAGAGCGTTGCCACAAGACATCCGACTGATCACCGAAGATCACCTACTGTCCCTCGGCAACGTCGACCTATTAATAGCTGGGTGGGAATGCACAGGGCACTCCAGTGCAGGCAAGGGGCAAGGCCTCGAAAACCCTCGCTCAGGGCTGTTTTGGGAGCTGATGAGAATCATCCACCTCCTTCAACACCACCGGATCTCCAGACCCCTGGGGTACGTCATCAAAAATGTGCATTCAGAGGACGACAAGCGTCCGCACGTGGCCTCCAGCTACCGACAAGTTTGCTCCATTCTGGGGCACCCACTCAAGGTGAACACTGCACGACATGGCTCGCGCGCACATCGTGTACGTGCCAAGTGGACAAACTTGGCCGCCGTGCAGGAACTCATGACCGCAGAATACACGCGCAGCGCTCGGCCGCACAACCTGCTAGTCGATGACATCCTTGACCCCGGCCGCAAAGCACAACCTGTCCTGCGTCATGACCACAACCACTTCTACTCATGCAATCAGCCCGGTCAGCCCCGTCGCGCACTCCCCACATTGGTGTCCTACCCGGGCTCCTACGCATTTTGGAACGGTGGTGACGGGATGGTGTGGAATGCGACCACCAACAGGCTGGAGGAACCCAGTGCACGCGAACGTAAACGCGCCATGGGATTCTTCCCCAACAGCATCACGGGCTCATCGCTGACAGATAATCAGCAATGCCAGCTGCTTAGCCGCGCCATGGACCAGAACAGCATGGTATGGCTGCTGGAGCTGAGCTCGCATTGCAGGACCGCCACGTGTCCTTCGAGGATCTCGAACACTTGGTTGGGGGGTGGGCTGATCGCAGAGCCGTCACTAAGGCAGCTCACACAGCCCTCGAGGTGGTCCATACGGAGGAGCAAGCAGCAGTGACAGTGGAGGACATTCCCGTGGTTGCCAATGCGACCTCTTGGGACCATGCCATTGGCCCGTTGGCCACAGAAAACACTCGAGAGAAGCTGGAGGCTCTCCTCAACAAATGGAGGAGCCAATTCAGCTTTAATGTGAAGGAATTGGGTACATGCTCAGTGTACCAGATGGACATCGAGCTGGTGGACACTGAGCCGGTGTTCCGGCGGCAATACAAACTCTCCAAGTTGGAAGAGGACCTGGTGGAACAGAGATGTAAGGCGCTGCTTGATGCAGGCCTTATCGAAGAGTCCACATCGGACTGCGCAGCAGCAACCGTTATGTCATTGAAGAAGGTTTTAGCAGGCAACTGGACAAAGCGACGCATGTGTGGCGAATATCGCCCCCTCAACAACAAGACCAAGCAAGACAGGTACCCCATGCCCACAGCAGAGGGTATCTTTGATGATGTGGGAGACTGCACAGTCTTCAGCTCCTGGACATGCGTCAAGGGTACAACCAAATCGCCATCAAGGACGAGGACAACACCTCCTTCTGGGGCAACCGACAGCTGTACCAATGGAAGGTAATGCCGTTCGGGCTGAAGAATGCCCCCGCCAAGTTTCAACGCGTCATGGACAAGGCCTTGAAGGGGCTGCACTGCGCGCGGTGCTACATCGATGACATCCTCATCCTCAGCCGCAGCAACGAGGAGCATCTTCAGCACATTGAAGCGGTGCTGGAACGACTCAAGGGAGTGGGGATGACCGTACACCCCGACAAGTGTACCTTCTTCACCCACAAGGTGCCGTACTTAGGGCACATGATTGTGCCCGATGGTGTGTATGTGTAGCAGGCAAAAGTAGAGGCTCTGGCAGCTATCCCTGCCCCGACAGACCTCACACGTCTGCGCGCTTTCTTGGGACTTGCCAACTACTATCACCGGTTCGTGAAGGACTTCGCGAAGATCGCAAGGCCCCTCAACGAGCTACTGAAGAAGGAGGTGGAGTTCACATGGAAGGAGCCGCAACGCAGCAGGCCTTCGAGGAGCTGAAGAGCAGGCTCACCACCGCTCCCATCCTTCAACGTCCGGACTACGCCAAGCTTTTCATCCTTCACACAGACTGGAGCGAGCTGGGGATGGGAGCGGTGCTGGTGCAGCACGATGAGAACAAAAAGGAGCGGGTGGTGTCATACGCCAGCCGAAGCAACAACAGCGCCAAGGCCAACTACAGCAGCTACGAGGGGGAGTGCCTCGCTGCAGTGTGGGCCATCTCCTTCTTCCGACCTTTCCTCTTGGGTCGGCAGTTCCAACTGATCACCGATCATCAGCCCCTCAAGTGGCTGATGACCGACCAACATCTGACAGGGAAACTTGCTCGATGGGCCCTGCTGTTGCAGGAGTACGACTTCGAGATCGACCACCGCGCTGGCCTCACCAACCAAAACGCCGATGGCCTCAGTCGCAACCCTCACCTCAGCAACAACGAGGCAACTGGAGCTCGGCATGAGCTCGTCCCTGCAGCAACAACCCCCACCATGGCAGCCATGTTTGCTGCTGCCGCGTTGCGCTCAGGGCGCAAGACCAACACCACGGCCTCAGCAGTGGCAGAGGAGATTCCTGCCCTTGAGCCTACCGGCCCTGCGGCAACCACACCCTTGGGAGACGCCCACACAGCCGATATTGAAGTCGATGACACAGAGCTGGCGCCCACTGACACCAGGCAGGACATATGGCGGGACAAGCCATCACTCTCCTTCCTTCAAAGTGGCCAGCTTCCCTCCGGCATGAGTGCCCGAGAGAAGGACCGTGTCAACCAACGCACCCGTAACTATCGATGGGCAGGTGACAAGATGTATCGCCGTTTCCATGACGAAGACAAGGAAGTGCCGACACCAGTCACGCGCGAGGGCATTATCACTTCCCTCCACACTGAGCTTGGACACTTCGGTTTCAAGCGTACAGTCAGCCTAGTGAGGGCACAATATTGGTGGTATGGGTTAACAAAACAGGTGCAGGGGTTCGTCAGCCACTGCCAACAGTGTGACATGGTGCGCGCCAGCCTCAACACGCGTAGCGCCACCTTGCACCCACTCCCCATCTCCGGTCTCTTTTACCAATGGGGGCTCGACATCTTGGGGGACTTGGCACCCTCAGCGCGTGGCAACCGTTACATCCTGGTCATGATCAAGCACTTCTCTAAATGGGTGGAGCTGGTACCATTACCCGACAAGAGCAGCAGGGGGGTGTCTCAAGCCTTCCTCTCTCACGTTCTTAGCCGATTTGGCAGCTGCGCCGAGGTCATCACTGACCAAGGTACTGAGTTCAGAGGGGAATTCGACACCCTCTTAGACAAGTGTTACATCGACCACCGCCGTACCTCGCGTGATCACCCTCAAGCCGACGGTCTCGCCGAGCGTAAAGTGCAGACCATCAAGAAGGCACTCTGCAAGTACGTGCTGGAGTACGAGACGAACACTTGAGATGACCACCTCCCGTGGGTGGCCCTCGGATATCGATTGTCAAAGCAGGCGGCTCTGCGTAAGTACAGCCCGTACTACCTGCTGTTCGGGCGACCACCATTGCTCCCCTTCCGTGCGCAGCAGGAGGTGGATCGCGTCGTGAACAACCTCGACAACTCTGACTGGATGCACCACGACATCACCACGCGCGCTGCGCTTTTCGAGCGCACCGTCCTCATGGCCTTCAACAACCTGCGCATTGCGCAGCATTGCGACACGCTGCGCTACGAGCGCGTACGCAGCGGCTTCTACAAGGAGCGCCAACGGCGGTTCAAAGCTGGGGACTTTGCCTATCGCATGGCAGCCACCAAAGACACGCTTGACACCTCCGTAGGCCGCACCGTCTACAAGGTACTCAAAGTGTACCCCACAGGGGTGCTTGACCTCCTTGGTCAAAACGGAGAGAGGTTGAGGACAACATGGTGAACTGTGTGCCGTGTCACCTTCCTTACGTAGCCGGCTTCGGGCGTATCCAGCACCCTCGTCCCGCGCGCAGCACACGCTGTGAACGCTGCGGCAGCGCCGGCGACGATGAACTCATGATGCTCTGCGATGGCTGCAACAAGGGCCTGCATTGCTACTGCCTGGAGCCACCTTTGAACGCGATACCCATGGAGGAGTATTGGTGCGACGATTGCCGTACCAACGGCCCTCCTCACTTGCGTTAGCAGCTGAGCTCTGGAGCTGGAACCTCCCCTAGAGCCCAGGGGGGGGTGGCTTGTTGATAGTGTGTCCTACAGCACAGCATATACACTAGAGAGAACACCGACTCCACCTGCCCGTACTCCCTGGCAGCAGCAGACCAGCTACACAAAGCACTTGTCACCATGAGGGTTGGGTTATCTTTTGCTTTTGCCGCGCGTTACAAAGGTGGCGCAGTAGCATGGCTAGCAAGCATGTCTGTCCTTGCAGCGGTCCGAGACAGCGTGACCCTCGACTCCCCTCGACCCGACAGCTGTCATGCCTATCACCCTGGCATGCCAGTCTTCATCGGGCATGCCTACAGCGAGACCCTCACCCGGCTTACCAGCATGGCAACCCGCGCGCGTCACTGACCAGTAGCTAGGTCATATCTCTAGAGTAGCTCATGACCATAGCCTACATAGGCACCGCGTAGCTGTTCAGTTGTGAGTTCAGTTATAAGTTGGGTTCTGTATTGAGTGGGGTTTTCTTGTGGAAATAGCCTCGATATGACCGTTAGTTTATGTTCTGGACAGTTTATGAGTTGACTTGTATAAGTAGGCACAGTGTTCACCGGATCAGCTGGTGACACTGTGAGTGAGAAAGCTAAGAGCTTGTGAAGCGACTTGAACTACGAAACACGCCGTCCCGGTTCTCAAGAATTCCCTCACCGTGTGAGAGCCTGTGCATGCTCGTGTGCACTATGCTTGTCCTTGTCGTGAGCTTGGTGTACTTGGTTGCGGTGTGCTTGTTGGCATCAGTCAGGGCATAGCATCCACGTGTTGCTTGCTCATTCACCTCACTTAACAGTGTAATCTCTCTGCCACTCATGCAAAGAACTGTTTAAACAGCGCTATCTATAGTTGTGGCTTGTTGACTGTGTGTCCTACAGCACAGCATGTACACTAGGGAGAACACCGACTTCACCTGCCCGTACTACCCGGCAGCAGCAGACCAGCTGCACAAAGCACTTGTCACCATGAGGGTTGGGTTATCTTTTGCTTTTGCCGCGCGTTACAAAGGTGGCGCAGTAGCATGGCTAGCAAGCATGTCTGTCCCTGCAGCGGTCCGAGACAGCGTGACCCTCGACTCCCCTCGACCCGACAAAGACAAACAAGCACACATGTAAAAGGGGCCCAGAGCGGTGCTACATCAATACCATATTAGACTTAACCGTAGAGGGTAGGGCAGGGCAGTGCGCAGCAAAGGTGTACATGATATATATCATATAAGTGTATGTATGGGTGTATACATAGTGTATATAGTGTATACATAACAGTGTAATATAATAAATAATAATAATAATGCGTAATAATGTAAAATATGTATCATATAGCACCATTTATGCACGGGATGCTTGTACTTAATGCATTGAGCGGGACTTTGCAGTCGGGCCCATTGTGATCTGTCGTAATTTGATACAGCACAGTGTTAACGTTGCATACTACCGACCATATCTGCAGCCGCCTTCTGCGACACAATACAGTTCCCCCCTTGGAATAACGTTACCCCACGTATAGAGTTCCCTCCTGCTCATTCAAAGGGAGGATCTATATAAAAAGGGGGGAGCTTTGATGGGGTGAATACGGTATCCCTTGTATCATGATTATTCAATAAAAGGAATACACGTATGTTGTGCACATGAAAATTTACATTGTGTATCCGCCACACTGTAATGATGCGCGTGCTCATATGCACAGCACACAAGTCATACAACACGTGTAAGCACAGTCTTCACACCGGAACCTTGCCTTCCTCCGCGTTCGCACGCACGCGTCGAGCGCACACACGCACACGAACACTACTACTTTTTCTCAAGCCTACGTTAGCAGCGCCGCCATGCGGCTGATATCGACATGAGACTCATGTCGATATCAGTGTTACAGATAAGTAACACTATATTAAGGCCTTAACATAGGTTAACGGCCTTAATATGGCTTAATAGGCTGTATAATCCCGTTGGGACCCTTATTTAATCCTAAATAAGGGCGGGGAACCTCTATGGAGGTAGCGCACCATTACATTCCCCCCCACATAGGTTTCAATGGCTTCATTGAAGGGTTAGCAAAGCCCCACCACGAGTAAAGGAACGAAAGTAGTAAGAGGATCAGGGCCGAAGCGGTAAAGATGTCTGCCAACACCCTTTTACCATCCGCGTGTGGACACAATACTCCAGTACCCCCGAAGAATCTCTTGGCAGTTGGTAAGATTCCTTTCGGGCTCCCATGTATTGTGCTCAACACCATACCCTTTCCATTTCACCAAGTAAGACGGCGCGCGTCCGCGTTGAGGCTTACGATGACTCAGGATTGCTTCCACCTCGTACTCGAAAGTATCGTCGCCATCCACTGCAACGGGGGGTGGAGGAGGTTGAACCCGACCGTCAGAACGGTACGGTTTCAGTACATCCACATGAATCACATTGTGAATGCGTATCGATTTTGGCAAGTCCAATCCATATGCGTGAGTGCCGACCCAATCAGTCACTTTAAACGGGCCTATCCAGCGAGGGAAAAACTCGCGGGTACTCACTCCCTTGATGGATATGTTTTTGGTAATGAGAAGCACCGAACAGCCCACATCGTAGTTGGCCTCTCTACAAAGCGCATCAGCATGGGCTTTTTGTCTGTCTTGCGCCGCGCGCAGACAGTCCTTTGCCAACGCTAACCTATCATGCATGGCCGAAGCCATGTCGCGCGCTGCAGGTACGCAAGTTATGTCGGCAGCGGGCAACTTAATGTTTGCAGGACTTAGTGGATGCACTCCATAATATTAAAAAAAAACGGAGTTTCCTGCACACTCTCTTGCCATGCATTGTTACTCGCGAACTCAGCCATTTGGATTCCCAATCAGATTGGGTCGGACTCACATAATGCCGGATGGTTTCCTCAATCACTTGATTGGCGTGCTTTGTCTGACCATCTGTCTGTGAATGGTAAGCTGTGCTCATGTTCTGTTAAATATGTAACAAGCTGTATAGCGACCACCAGAACTGAGCTACAAAACGCGGATCGCGATCAGACACGCAGTTACAAGGCATGCCATGTAACTTAAACACAGAGGCAACAACCATCGCTAACTCATGGGAGCCTATTTCCGTGCGGCAAGGGACAATGTGAACCATTTTTGTTAAACGGTCCACAAAAACTACAACTGCAGTGTGCCCTAATGCTGTCTCCGGGAGCTCAGTAATTAGGTCCATACTCATACTTTCCCACTTGCCATCAGGAACAGGCAAAGGTCGCAGCAACCAAGCGGGTTTTTGACGTAACGGCTTGTCACGCTGACATTTGTCACACGTGTCAACATAATGCTTCACGTCAACAGGCAACGACGGCCACCAGTACAACTGTTGCGCTGCCTTAGTAGTCTTGCGACCCCCAAAGTGCCCAGCATACGGTGGATCGTGTACTTCAGCTATGCATTTCATGCGCAACCCAGCATGGTCAGGTATCACCAAGCTGGCGCCCATATAATACAAGTTTTCTCTTTTGTCAAGCTTTTGCACATTCTCTTGTATAGAGAACCATGGGTCTAATGCATACCCCTGAAAATCAGCTTGCACAAACTCATCATCGAGAGGCAATGTACCCTGCGTTGGCAGCAACTGCGCACGCACAAGTGCCAACAATGACGGACAGCGACTCAGAGGATCTGCCACGTTGGTCCTGCCCGGCCGGTATACCCATTGAAAGGTAAACCGCGACAGGAACTCATTCCAACGAGCTTGCCTACGCGACAAGTTTAGCTGTATTGAGAAGTACACCAACGGGTTGTGATCAGTCACCACTTTGAATTGAACTGCCTCCAAGTAACATCGCCATGTTTCAAGAGCATGCACTATACCAAGCAATTCCTGCTCAGTGGTAGTGTAGTTCACCTCTGCTGGGATAAATTTCCTACTCTCATAAGCACATGGTCGGCCATCCTGTAGCAATACTGCACCACACCCAAGGGTGAAGGCATCGCTAATCACAGTGAAGTGTTTATCCCATTGGCAATGCCAATACAGGTGCCGAAGTCAAAGCCAGCTTCACTTGTTGCATAGCAGCTTTTTGTGCTGCTGTCCAAGAGAATGGGGAATCCTTTCGCAACAATTTTGTCGAAGGCACCACCACTATAGAGTACCCCATTATAAATTTGCAAAAGTAGTTTGCCAACCCCAAGAATGATCGCAACTGATGGATATTCTTAAGTTGAGGCCAATCTTTTACCACTTGCACTTTGCGAGGGTCAGGTTTGACACCCGCACCACTCACAATATGCCCTAAGAATGGCAACTCCAACTTGCAAAAGTCACACTTTGACAAGTTGGCAAACAAGCAATGTGCTCGTAGTAAAGCAAACACCGCTTCCAGGTGCCTTTTGTGCTCTTCTTTTGTTTTACTGAAGACAATAATGTCATCCAAGTAAACCATAACATGCTTGCCCAGCATATTACCAAAGATTTTATTCATTTGCTTTTTAAACACCGCAGGTGCATTTGTCAGTCCAAAAGGTAACACTTTGTACTGATAATGACCTGAAGGTGTTTTGAATGCTGTCTTGTAAACATCAGAAGGGTGAATACGGATTTGATGATAACCGCTTGTCAAGTCTAGCGTATTAAGATACGCATTCCCCGACAGCTTATCAAACACATCATCAATCCATGGTAACGGGTATCAATTCTTTACCGTGATCTTGTTCAAAGCACGATAATCTACACACATGCGCAATTTCCCATTTTCATCACAAACAAAATGGGTGCGCCAAAGGGTGAAGAATTTGATTCAATCAATCCCTTCTTCAACAACTCCTTGATTTGAGTTTCCATTTCCCCTCTCTCATTGGGGCTGAGCCTATATATAGGCCGGAACGGAGGTTCACTATCAGGAAGTAATGGTATTGTGTGTCCGACACCTCGATCAGGCGGTAAGCCTGGCAACTCATTTGAGAATATGTCCTGATGTTTCTCAAAAATGTCTGCAACACCTTCCGTATGGCCTGGCACAAAGTCATCATACGACGTTAAGTGCACAAGGAAAACCGGTGTGTTTTTACGCAACGCACGCTTCACTTGCAGTGCGGCGAGAAGCGCGGGGTCAGATTGCTTATGTACCAAGCTATGGGACCCTCTCACAGACAGCGTCACTCGCTTACGACCCTTTTTCACTGTGCACAATCGTGCACCAGTATCCAATGTCATATTGACACTTTCCTGCCATTCCTGTCCAAGTACCACAACAACACCAGTTATGTTGATGGACACCACTATGCAGGTGAGGTTGGCATGATAACTACCAATCTTTACCGTCATTTTTACTTCTCCTTTCACTGACAACGTACCCCCAGCACCGGCACCTGAAAATGCTGAGGGTTTACACGCTACTTTATTGCGCACAACCCATTGTTCCTCAATAAAGTTGTGTGTTGCACTAGTGTCAATCAAGAACGAACAAGTTATCCCCTGCATTGTGCCACTGAATGTCCACAACACAGGTACAACCCGTCCTTGAAAAGTAGCCAAGAGTCCGTTACTAATGCGAGGGTTGAGTAAAATTCCTGACAATCGCACTGTCCCTGTTTCACGCTTGCTAAACTGCTTCAACACAGTTCCCCCTCGAGTGTGTTTCAACCATGGGCCATAATATTTAAGCACCATCACTACCACACTTAAGGTTCTGTGCTTACTTTGCAACTCAGTCAAAGTGTGCAACACATCGGTAAGCATGTTAAACTCCACATGTACCAACACACAAGCATTCTCTTCCACCTTTTCAATATCAAAAAGTGGCAACCTGCTACGTGCTTGCCATGCATGCGTAATGACATGCACTTGGGACAGCTCATCAAACCAGTTTGCTACTAGTACAAGCAACTGGTTATCAACCACTCCTACATCAGTCACGGCGTAATCATATTCAACCTTCTTGGCCTTGCCCTTCCCCTTGGTTGGGCAGTTGTTTACGATGTGGCCAGGCTGATGACAGACGTAACAGGTGCGAGCAGCAGCAGGCATGGCACCACCAGCAGGTGCGCCACTGGTAGAAGCACCAAATGTCTCAGCCTTCTTTGCCAGATGTGCACTCGGATGAGAGAAACGCTTTCCTCCCACCCCCGACGGCTTGGCCAAAACTGCCACATGTGACTTGTCCTGCACCGCCGTGTCATCATTGTACACGCTCAGCTTCTGCAGCTTGGCCAAGTCCTCTGGAACCCAAAGAAGTCCCGTTGCCGTGTTGTACAGCAGCTGATCACGCACACGCGCATCCAAGCCGCGCTTGTACAACTCAAACTGCTCGGCCTTGTCCATGGGCATGAGGCCGCTGTTTGCACGACCCACCAATGCCTGAAACTCCTGCAAAGAGGCTGAGGCGGCCCAACCATTCTGGCGCAACTTGCTGAGCTTGTTGCGAGCTCGAGCTGCCGAGTCCATGCTACCATAGCGCTCCATCAGGAACTGGAAAAGTGCCTCCACTGTCTTGGCAGCACCATCTTCTGTCTGCCTCGCCCATTTGGCGAGAGCATCAGATGGCATGAGCAACGCAGCAACAGCAATGTGCTCATTAACCAGGCGCTTGAGTGCCGTCAAGTAGTGCTCGACAGCGACCACCCAGTCTTGAATGCTGACGCTTCATTAGGCTTGAACTTCTCAGGCTTGTTCAGCGCTGTCACCGGCAGACCTGCTGATGCCCCAGCTGCTGAAGTAGCACCCGCCACCTGTTGGTGCAGCGCCACCAACTCAGACTGCATGTTATCGAGGCGTGCCGTCAACTGCACCCGGCCAGTCAACTTGGCTTCCAAGTTAGGTCCCAAGTACCAGAACACATCCTTGCAACGCTGTGAGGTTTCCACTCCCAAGTTGGCCAAAGCCTCAAACGCCATTCGCTTGCCTTGGTAACGAAGAGGCTTATCATATACGGTCATGATAGCAGCCACCTTTGGATCACCTCGCACGAGTGGCGAGATGTTGTTCGTCAGCTCATGCTCGAGCAAGGAGATCACCATCTCCTTGCTTGCACGAGGGAGTGTGGCAAAGTCTGTCTCATAGCCATCACGAACCGTCTGCGCCCATGCATCCCACGTTTTCTGACGAAGCTGAGGGTGGGCAGCAAGCAGAGCTTTACGCTCTGGGGCATAATTCTCAATGGCCCCGCCAATGACACTCTGTGTGTCCACTGCAGCTGGTCCACTGTGAAAAGACTGGTTGGGAGAAGCTTCGCTGTCTTGCTTAGCTCCTTCCTTCTCAATGTCAGTAAGTTTATAGCTTTCACTCGTCTCCGAGTCCTTAACTTCCTCATCACTAGATGGCTCATATGATGTGGACTTCTCTACATCATCCCCTCCTTGGTCAGACCTCTGCCCAAGAATACAAGCCGTCAATAGTAGAAGTGTGCAAGTGCACAAAACACACAAGTTGTGCACTGTAAAAGTGTCAAAATCTATAAATTTTGTCTCGTCAAGTTTCAAGTGCTTAACGTGGAGTATTCAGCTCAAACAAGAGCTCTCCACACACCTTTCAACTAGACACTCACTTTGAAACAAAACGCACGCGAATCCACACGGCGGTTCACAAGTTACAACTTGTCAAAGTTTTCACTTTGTACAACTCAGCTCAACCCACAATTGTAATTGACACACATGGTGCCAAACTCTTGTTGAATCAACCCTACAGGCTGATATCAGCGAGTTGTGAGTTGTGAGTTTGATATCGGCCGCACAGAGTGACTCTGGCGGCCTCACTGCACTAATTGGCGGTCGGAACAGCCGATGTTGCCACCGGACTGCCCCGAAAGGATCTGTTTTGTGATAATTAACACCCCCACGAATCCACGTGGTGGCTATGCAATCCTTTCACACCACCACGAATCCACATGGTGGCTATGCCACAAGCACACACAAGTGTCAATAGTAATGTGATTACTATGTGGTGTGCTGGGCATGCAATGCTTGGGGGATGGGCTGCCTGAGTGGCCGCCTCCCCTTCATGCAAGCTAACAAGCCTGGCTAGGCAAGGCAGGGCAAGGCAAGCAAATTAGGCTAAGCTAGGCAAAGCACCAGCAGCAACTATATCTACTATAACAACAACAACAACTACAACAACAACAACTAGCTAACAACCGCCACTACCCACCCTAGTGGGTAGCGGCTGCTAGTTGCCGCCGCCGCTGCAGTCGCTGCCGCCTGCCGCCACTGGTCAGTGCTGCCGCCTGCCGCCGCAGTCGCTGCCGCCTGCCGCCGCCCCTTCCACATGCCCCTCGCCGCCCGCGCTCCGATACCAATGTAAGGGGGGAGTGCTCCCTCCTCCCTTTAATCCCCTACCCCAACACCGCCACCAGCCACGCCGCCGCTACCGCCGCCGCCAGGGCAACTGCCCAAGCAGAAGCTCCCCTGGCTATGGCGGCCGCTGCGTTAGCAGCGCCGCCATGCGGCTGATATCGACACGAGACTCATGTCTCGTGTCGATATCATGTTACAGATAAGTAACACTACACTAGGGCCTTAACATAGGTTAACGGCCCAAATATGGCTTAATAGGCTGTATAATCCCGTTGGAATCCTTATGAAACCTTAAAAAAAGGGCGGGGAACCTCTATGGAGGTAGCACACACCGTTACATCAGGCAACGTTTATTTGTTACTAGAGGTTTGTGTTAAATGAAGCGCAGCTTATTCAATTGAGTTGAGTCAATTGAGCTCAAAGTTGCTTGATATCAAATGCTATCACAACATGTGCGTTCATATCAAATAGTATGAGAGTGCTGTGTTTTGTTAGTTACCCCATTATGACTCTGCTCATAACAAAGAAATAGAGTTACTTTGGGCAGATTTTTAATTAAAATGAACAAGTTTAAAATAATCAATAAAAGACGATATATTATCATATTGGTTAGTTCAGCCCAATTCATACTACGTGGAATGTAATAACATTGCTGTCATACATAGAATGTGTAGCGATTGTCAGGTAGCCGTACGGTTAACATACGAATATGTAGAGCGTTCAAGAGTTATGTGTGGAAAGTTCTTAATCGACAGTGGAAACTTTCTGCTGCCAAATAAGGACTCTCTTTTGAGGCCTAGACTTTGTGGGACCTATAGAGGTGCACATGCGTGTACTACACGCACATGCACTATGTCGTTAATACAAGTCAAATTTTACAATGACACTGCGAAACCTAAATTGCCGCGGTAATTATATATTATGACGATTACTAATGGCATGGACCCTACTTAATTGCCGACCGCCTATTGTACAGTACAGTGGACTGTTGCCTATCGGTAATGACGTGACAGCAACATATTTATGTTGCTGTCACGTCATTACATTTGGTCGGCCGACCGCCGGTCATACAGCTTTCGTAATGGCGACTTACCCATTATGGCAATTAAATGTATGTTTTGGCCCTTAATGGCGATGGTCGATATTGGTGAGTCAGAGTTGACCCGCGGCCGGCCGCCGGCCGTACATAAGCCGCGGCGACGACCAACCTACATTGGCAAGCAAGACCACTCAATCCAACTAAGTCTCCTAAGAGGGACGAGCGATGGGGGCGAGTACCAATCGGTTCAGTTCGTTATACTCAGCACACCAATGGAACAATAGTACCATTGTGATGGTACAACAGTTCCATCAAAGTATCATATACGGTACTCATCATTTGGTTGTAAGATGGAGCCGTTGTACTACTTTAGTAGTACGATTATACCATTGAACTTGAAGCCGTTGAGCATTTCAAACGCAGCAGCGTTCAAACGTTGAACGGCTTCATGTTCGAGGACAGTTGTGCGGCGGCGGCGGCGGCGGCGGCGGCGGTGGCAAGGGCGGCGGTGGTGGCGGCGACGGTGAGTTTGTGAATGTGTGTGTACACAGAGTAGTTGAGTTGTATGCATGATGTCATGTTGTGTGAAGTCAAGTGCAACAGCGCAACCCAACCGCCCTTCTTGCAGGCCAGGCCAGGCCAGGCCAGCCTAGGGCGGCGGCGGCGGCGGCAATGGCATGGTAGGTGAGCTTGTTCATATGTGGCATGTCTCATAATGTATGATGCCGTTGTGTTGACGCCCATGCCGACCAGGCCAAGCAGAGGAGGAGCGGCGAGGCGGCGGCGGCGGCGGCGGAGGAGCGGCGGCGGCGTAGGCGCGGAAGAGCGGAGGAGCAGCAGCTGAGTATAAGGGTAGAGTATAGGGTAGTAGTAGTAATAGTAGTAGCTCAATGTAGTTTACATTGTAGCGTAGAAACAGGTTGTAATGTAGTTTATTGATGTTTTTGTTTTATGGATCAGTCAAGCTTGTGATTCGCCGTCTCTCACAGTTGATAATCACATGCATGCAGCACCTGCTCATGACTGAACGGTACCAGTAGGTATTGGGGACATTAACGTTATGTACCTTGAAAGTACCATAAGGTACCCCAAAGGTACCTGATAGTTAGGCACCTTCGAGGTAGGCACCGTCGCCGGTACCTAACTGTTAGGTACCGGTTTAATTAGGTCAAGTCCCCTTTGCTGGACTAATGGGTATTTCACAGGTATATGTCAATCTATGTTAGTCCCTTTATGCGGCCGCCGATTGATGGTGACGGTCGTTACATCAGGTCCCTGTATTGAGATTACAGGTGGACTGAGCCACGACAGTATAACTGAGTATCCTTAAGTGCAAGGCCGTTGCTAATATTTAATCGGTCGGTAGGGGAAACATTTTGCGACGACTAGTTAGGCACCCCACGCACTAATGGCCCTCTCGTAGGTTGCACATGAATATAAAACAATGGGTTTGAGACACCTGAGATATAAATGGGGAGCAAAAGCTTTGGTTGCTGTTCGCATAGCCATTTGGTAAAAAGTTGGATATTGGTACGCAAAACGCATTTCCAACTTCCGATTCAACAATTTTGAGCTTATTGACCGCCCCGCGCACTTCCATGAGTTCTCGCTGAAAGATGCCTGCGTAAAATGCATGCTGCAGGAAAAGTTACTGTCCACTATCTGCAGTTGAGTTTCACATGTGAACATACGCAATGATTGATCCCAACTCAAGTTCCAACTTGGTCTTTATGTGACATGTCCCTCTCCGCTTTGCCACACAATGCTCAAGGTCTTATCAATAATAAGTTGTCATTGTGCGCTGCCCTGTCACACGACTGTTCTCTACATAGGGATCATTAAACTCCACATTAGGAGTGTTGTCTCTTAAGGCCTAATACCTCTTTTAGGGCCTAATACCTCGCAAACATCAACGTATGCACGAGGCGCTTTTTCAAGGCTTGCGCGTCCAACCTTTATGACATGACTCGTCCCACCACAGGACATCCATAAATAATAGTTCTACATTGGACGCCACAATCAGACATCAACAGCTTGCTTCCGCCTGTAGCAAAAACCTAATGGAAGATATTCTTAACCTGACATCAATCGCTGGTATCAGCTAACAGCTGCCTTAGGATCGCCATAAATGGCAGCCAGCTCATCGGTGTCTGTATGGCCATGTGAGCCCTATGTTACAACATTGTGACATAGGGCTCACATGGCCATACAGACACCGATTAGCTATGCTTTGACACATATCAATGCCTTGTATAGTGTGGTGCCCCCAATTCCTAGGGAGACTGGAACCGCGACAATGTGCAAACCTTTACCAAGCATTGAAGCTTATGTAATGACATAAGCTTCATACCCTAGCCAAAGTCCACACATGCACACACAGCCACAATCTTACCATCAAAGTATCGTTTTTATACCTGTTTATAATGCCCCCCTTCCAACATAATGCCCCCCCAAACTTGAGGGGGGGGGGGGGGGGGGGGANGGGGGGGGGGGGGTAATTGTATTTGAGGGGGCACTCTATTCGGAAGGGGGCATTGTAAAAGATCATGATTACGCTGACTAACCGTATCCAACTGCATGTAACGTAATACAACACGGAAAACTGCGTAACACGATCGTAACTCAAGTGTAACTTACTGCATCTAATGCGTAACCCTAAAGCAGGGGGGCATTGTATACGAGAAGGGGGCATAAAACAGCCTAACAATGTGCCACCCTAAAAAAGCCAAGGGGGTCATTCTAATAGGGGGGCACTCAGAACGGGTAAATACGGTAAACCTTACTTACTCAGCGACAGAGAGTGGCTCTTGCCAACCATGTGGGCGTGACAACGACACACTCTCCCCGGTTGCATTGAAGACCCATGGCTGCCTAGGGGAGAACTTTGAGCCGCTCCATCGGATGACTGCGGCTGTATGCGAGGCGTGATGGCGGCGTAGGGCCTGAAGCAGCGCCGGGTTAAGGGCGTTTCGTAGTTAGCCAGGCAGCGCATGGCCTGCGCGCTGCAGCGTGTGTAGGCGGTGACTAACTTGGAGGCCTGGGGCCGTGGCGGCCATGCCGGGATCGGCTTCAGTGCTCGCAAACTCATCAATGACGATGAAGGACACGGACGCGGCGCTTGCGACAGACTGAGGAGTGCTGGTGACAGGGTTTCGCTTGTAGCGATAGGCGTGCTGTGCACTCATGCATTGGTGTGCGTGTCGCGTGTGTGCGGTGGTGCTAGTAAGCTGCACACTCGGTGGCAACACTGCTATCGTTGTCACATGTAATGTTAGAATAGTTAAAAAAGGGTGTGGCCATGTGGTTTGTACCAAGGGGATTCAGACAACATTTGCAGCCAGGATCAGCCTGAACAGCAACAACCCTAATAAGGTAATGCCATTGTTGCTCACAACAATGCAGTGTCCTTCCATGTGGACATAAATCTGCAACCTTGCAATGGGCATGGTGCATGCAAGGCAAATCCTGATGATGTAATAGCTTTCCCTTGGGCCTGTATTTGCAATGCTGACATGACCTGTGACCGAGTAGCCCTGGTTACTGTGTCATCCTGCCAGCCACGCCAGCATGCTCTGATTTCGCAGTCGCTTCCAATAGGAAGCTGTTGTGCCTAATACGGGTGACCTGCCTGCAGTTATAATACGTAGACCAGCCTAATCTAGCAGCTAGCCCCAAGCAGGCTACTACGACTCTTCGTCTGTACAAGAAGCATACGTGAGGTTAGTTCTTCTAATGCGCACTGCACCTTCTAGCCAAGCACTGACTCGCGCGGGCGCAGACCCATCGAGACCACCTGGTGGCAGGGAGCTATCTTCAAGCAGTGTCCAAGGGTCCAGTTCTGTCAACAGTGATGCGGCTGAGAGTTTCAGTGATTCTTCAAGCCTCCTGTCGGTCTCACTGGCGTCGGCATTGCTGTTTGCTGACTCCTCTACGAACGAAGCCTCTGAAGAGCAAATGGCAGCTGCAGACCGAACAAACATGGAGCGTGCAGGCAAGCAAGGCAGGGCTGCTTGTATCCTTGTCCATAGATGCTTGGGCAATTGCATCCGATTAAGCTCACCCTGCAGATTAGAAGGCCGCCAAGTCAAAGTCAAGTCAACGCAGATGAGCGTTCAGACCGGTGCAACTCAACTGAGCTATTTAGCAACAAGTTACCTGGAGCAAAGATGCACGCTCATAAGGCCCAACTTCTTTCAAAGCAACCCGCTGATTGGTCTTTGGTTTTAGCCACGAAACCCAACATGGACTAAGCAAGGCATGTAGCACCGCCAGCAGCCTGTCCCACAGGGTCTCTCCTGCTTCAGTAGCAGCAGCCAAGGCAGCTGCTGCCACATCCTCTTTTAAGTCTGTGGGAACTGGGATATCTTGTACTACCTTTGAGCCTAGCATTCGCAGAATAGCTGGAGCCAGCAGGGAGCGCATGTTGCGATCATGGTTTGCCTCCCTGGCAGCACACCACAATGTCACATGCAGGGTCTAGAAGCTTAACCACATGACATGCAGCAACACTACGCTTACCTATCTGCAAACACCATTGGCAGCAGAGGAAATAGGAATTGTAGGCGGGTCCACAAGGATGTATGAATGCTTGCCGACAATCCCAAGTCACCAACCCGTTCAGGCCCTAAACTCCCGCCGCCAGCTCCACGACTTTCAACTGAAGCCAGGCCACCACCCCAGCGACCACCACCATAGCTCGATCCTTCTGAAGAGCTTCTGAGTGCAGAACCGTTGCGTGGTGCAGGAGCTCGCGGTGATTGTAGATGTATGACATACTCTGCTAATCTGCCCATCTGGCTGACCTGCAAACATGAAGACAGGGTGATTGATTTAGTGCTGCACAGACTGACCAACTTTCCCAGCACAACGCAGCATAAGACACAATAACAATACCAATTTGGACGCGAAGCCGCTTTGCGTGTCATGCGAAGCTCGCTGCAGACAAGGCAGCACCAGCTCAGCCAGAGCCTTCTCAACAACAAAAGGTTTGTCAACAACTACTGCTCCCGTTGGAGGTAGACTAGTACTGTTTGCCTCCATTGGTAACTCAAAATTGCTCTTCTTGGCCAGATTCTCCAGTTGCTGACGCAAGGACGTTCTACCATAAAGGCAATTATCTCCATCTATCAGCCAACGCGCCTGCACAGAGAAAGGCACACGTAAGCTATCTTGCAACTTGCAGTTTGCAGGCCTCTGCCTATTGCTACTCGCACCTGAATCGTGAGATACTCTTCAATGCCTTTGCTTAAGGCATGAATGACCTCTCCATATAAGGTAGCCGCCCAAGGCCTCACAAGCAGCCTTGTGAGCACCTGTAGACAGTTCCGTTCGACACAAGACAGCAAAGCAAACAGGTTGTGTGACTGCACTGCACATACCGCTGAAGTAAAGTTTTTCTCGGACTCGCATAATGTCGCAGCATCAGTTGCTTGTGCTGCAGCGGCTGCAGCATCAAATGCTGCTTGTGCGGAAGATCCACTGGACAATTTTTCCTGATACACCTGTGACGAGGCAAGCTCGTTGCCACAACTGATCAAAGCCACACTAACAGGTGTAGTAGCATGTTAATCTAGCATCCAAAAATGCAAATGCCAGCCCAGTTGGGCTTGCAAGCTGCTGTGATACCTGCTCGTTTAGCAAAAGCCGTAACTGTAGCCATTGCCAATGAAATGAAGTCGGCTGCACAACAGCAAAGGCGTGAGGGCCCTCCAACACTGCATCAGTGCAAAATACATACTGGCGCATGAGCGTTTGTAAGTTAGAGCAATCGTTACAGTACCTGCAGAGTGTCCAGAACAGCCAGAATTTCTCTGTTCTGGTCTTCAGGAACTTCATGCACATCAAATGGCATCTGCCCGTTGACAAGTGCCTGCAAAAATAGCCTTGGCCGCCGGGGACCAACGCCATGCGCATCTAGCGTTGGTGTCATACTCTGAGACATTCCTGTATCTACATCTGCTGTACAAGAAAGAAGCAGCTTGAAAAGTTGCCGTGTATCGTAAAGGCAAGCGTCCCTGAATGGCACATGGCCAATCAACTCCTGCACAGTTATCCGCACCATCTGCGCAAGATGGATGACGGATCAGTGGTTAAAACATGCAGTGGGAGCGATGTAATGCAACTTGTGACAAAAGCAACCAATCGCACCTCTAGCAAGCTCCCAGAGCCAGCAGTCAAGCCAACCGCAAAGAAAACGTAAACAGGTGGGACAACCAGTGCTGCCGAAAGGTGTCGCTGTGCTCGAGCCAGAGCCAGCTTTTGGGATGCAGTGACAAGCAACAGACCATGGGTGCTATCTGTTATTGTCGGACCTCCTCCTAGCAGTGTCCTTGCCCAAAAGACGTACGCTTCACAGCGTGCCTGCAACTCTAAATTCGTGGTGGAGGTGAGTATGCCTTGTATTACTTGCTGTAGCTGAGCGCCTCTTATTGTGCCTTCAATGACTGTGGCTAAACGTGTGAAACCTCGCGATACGGCCCCAACAACCATAGCTGCTGCTGCCATTGGGTGCCAAACAGCCTCAGGTCTTTCAGGATTGCCTCTGTTGCGGTGGATGGCAGCTAGACAGGAATTGGCAGCGGCAGAGACAAATGCCAGCTCAAGCGCGGAACTGTGACTGGGTCCAAGTGCCTCATTGAGCCGTATTAAGCATGTCAGATATGGCGCCACTGCGCAGTCACAAGATGCAGCTAAGGAGATGCCATTTGCGGTGTTGCTGCGAATCGCATTGACTGCAGCGCGGATGCCATTCTCTACAAGAACTGTTGCCGCTGAGAAGACAGCCACTTTTGTCTCACCGCCTTCACCACTGCGGCCAACACCATGCCTGCACTGTTCCGCCAAAGCATTGGCGGCCGCAGAGATGGCGTCCTGAACCTTGGGACTGCTGATGACCTCGTCTGTCACATGTGTAGGCAACTGAACAGCTCCCAGAAAACGCAGAACAGTCTCACGCATGTTGAAGCGCAGCTTTTCATTGCCAGACCCAGCTGATGCCTGTGCTAGAAGATCAGGGTCCAGCTCAATCACAGATGAATAACCCAGCCTGTCATCTGTGTTTGATGTGGCTTCAAGCTCCGCTAGCGTGCGTCGATCATACTTAGCCTGGCAACAGAAACCTTATAAGTATGTGGTTGGGTGCATTGCAAACAGAATCTGCGGGAAGGTAGCCAACCTGAGCTTTCAACTTCCAGTCTGCGATCGACTCAAGCAAGCCATACTGCTGCAGAAGATCCCTGGCATACGAAAGCACCAAGCGTGCTGTGACGCGTCCCGCTGATGTTGGTAGACACTGTGCCACGCGATCTAACGCAGCTGTCAATGCGTCTGGCAGCATTTGCATTGACACCAGCAGGTCTTCAGATTGCCGCAGCAGGGACAGCACAACGAACTCCATGTCGGAGCGAGTGCTTGCTGCACTGCCTGTGGCATGACCTGGAAATGCAAGCAGCCAGAGCAGCAACTGCACCATAGATTGACAATCGCCCAAGCAGTGGAAATACAAAACAATGTTCAAGACTTGGCGGACTGTCAAACAACGCTGGAACATGGCGTCCGCACTCGCAGAAAAAGATCGTGACCGTTGCCGCATAGCTGCGCGTCGGCCTTTATTAGCGGGTGAAGACACTGCGTTTTGCAGACTTCCAGCCTTTAGGGGGGTTTTCTGCAACTCTTCAGCCATATAAGACTTCACTGCCGAGCTCAGCCAGGATGAAAGGACTGCACGATCGCGAGGTCTTAGCTTGGATAGCTCTGCTGCCAACCTGTCAGTGTCGTTCGGTCTATGTGGTCTTGGCAGCACCGCACCATTCTTGAGTGGCATGTCAGCTGTGCCATTCTCATAATGAGGTGCTTCTTTGTCTAAGCCGCTTGGTGTGCCAGGACTGCCGTTCTCAACAATTGTGTCACCTCTGGAGCGCACGGAACGGTCTCGCTTTGGAACCGCACCTCCGAACAAGGCGTGTGCCGACTCTTCGCGCCCTCTCTTCTTCCCAGCAACTGGCCAGGATGTGGATTGTGTGGTGGTTTTGCCATTCACTAATGCTGGGCCGTTGACATCCTGCCCAGCAACTACTACAGAGGCAAGGGAATTAGACGCTGCGGATGCAACATCCAACCCCAAAGTGCTTGCCAAAGCAGCTTGTAGCGCAGGCAGCAGCTCCTTTCTGCTGCGCATCTGTAGTTTCAGGCTTTCACCTGGTGCATGCGCTCCATTACCATCTCTTGACATACCTGCGGGACCTGGTTCTGCAAGCACTCCACATGCGCTTGGTCCCGATAGTGCCTCAGCTTCAATGGACACCATGCGAACCATTGCGCCATTGAGAGTGGTTTTGCTGCCTGCTGGGCGCAAGCGATGTCGCTTGCTGCGTGTCGCTCCAGCTCCATACAGAGCTGTTCTTCTCTCGACCTCAAAAGCATGCGAAAGCTGCGATGTGTGCTTTGTCCAAATCTGTGGCAGGTACGCCTGTGCAGCACTCATATGTTGCAGATATAGCCGAAAGCTGCGATGGACATGATCCTGTTCTGCCTGTTTTTCAAGTAGACCTTTCGCAATGACTTCACGCACGAACAAGTCTGGGAAGAATAGCCCGTCTCGGATCAACTCGGTCAACAGCGCGTTGACACGCAAGTCATGGCAAGCAGACGTGCTGAGTCCGCTGAGCCACAACATAACTGCCTTGTGCACCGGGGGTACCTGTTGTTGAGCTTCAGCAGTCTGTGAGCGATCCGCTGCTTGCTTTTCTTTCAGAACCTTTGCGGACCAATGCCGCAATATTGCTGTACAAAAATGTACACGTGGAGGTTCAACCCTGGCTGTTGGTGTCTCGTCCAAAACGCCGGTTAATAGCTGACTTGAATTATTGTCATGGACGCTAGAAACTGCCCAAGTGCACAGCAGTACAACGGCTGCACTGTCCGCATTTGCGGTTTTGGCAAGCTGCAGCGATGCATCCACAGTGCCATCAAAAACAGCCTCATAAGCTTTGCTTATACTACCAGTTGACAGTGCAGTGTTGAGGGCTTCCAGCTTCTTGATAACATTATTGCGCAATGCAACAGGCAGAACAGCTGCAGCTAGCTGGGCAGCCCGTTGCTGTACAGAACTCGCGCAGTTGTTCTGCACCTGTGCTGCGGCGGCCCGTGTAACATCCTGGATGCTTGCAACTTCTTCCGCGACAGGATAGCTCTCTAAGGCCACGAACGAATCTGGTCCTGAGCCCAGAAAAAATTTGATGATGTCCGTCAGCGTAGCCAATAACTTTGAATGGGCTGGGTTGAAGCGGTCCAAAGTTTTGAGGCGTTCTGCACAAATCCCCATGATAAGACGTAGGTGCCGTTGCGACCGCGATATGTCTGAAACCGCAGTCAGCAGAAGTGGAGATAGTGCCTCTGTAGCCTCTGGTTGCTCCCTATCCTGTGTGGCACGTGGGAACGTGTTACACAGCACCTGCACCTCGACTAGCAACGGCGCAACACCACGCGACAGTAACCAACCTGCAGTTGCCTCAGCAACCAGTCCACCACATGTGTGCGATCTAGCAAACTCTCGGCATACAGCCAAGTTGCCAGCTGCATAACATATTTCCATTTGCTTGATACAAGCTCCCTCTGAGTGGTCAGGTCGGCGAAAATGGGGGAAGAGGGTGTTAGAGGTGGCTTTGAATTGGCCTGGCTGGGAGTTGTGGTACGCCAGCACTTGGTCAGCTCATCAAGAAGAGCTTCCAAATACTCTTCCAGTTGCAGCGTCCAGTTGCCACTTCTATCCAGCTGATAGGTACCCAGGAGCAGCAGCAAGTCCATTGTAAAAAATATTGCATTGATACAGTCGATCAATTACGACACAGTCTTTGAGCGCACTTACCATTGCCTTATCACCTCCCAAGCCTGTCGGCCGAAACTGATTGAGCTGTACAACCTGCACAGGATTGTAATAATGCACATGCCAGTACAAGGCATACACGAGGTCTGCTCAGGGCAAACTACCTTGATATACCAAGAAGCTCGTAGCAAAGGCACACTCTGCTTTGTGACTGCCTCAAACAATGTTCGCCTCCGGTACCCATGGGGAACACTGTCTGCAAGCGCGCGCAGTCGCTTCCTTCCAGCAAGGTCCTGCGAGGAGGAGACCGATAAGCTCTGAAGTTCGATGTCTGGTGCCTGCAACCGCTGGGGAGCACAAGCTCCGCAACTGCAAGACCCACAGAGAAATTGATAACTACCTCCATCCATTTTCGCTTGAGCTCCTCAGAATACGTTTTCTGCTCAGGCACATAAGGACGAATGGCAAGCTGAGAAGCTGCAAATGGGATGCCATACTGTTGCCCAGCCTGAAAGATGAAAATGTGAGTGACCACTGTGTACGAAAAGCAAATAAAAAGTGCTGCTGAACAGTTCATGCTGGTAAACTGGCACCAACATGTCCACTGCAACCTTGTGCAAAGTCAAGATGCAGGCTAGTGACAAGCACTGGCACAAGCAAGCAAGCAAAACATATCCATAGTTGTGTTGAAACCAACAGGGTGCACGTAACCAAAACACGGAGCATATGCTGCAGGCTTTGTGTGGGACATTCTAAATTCACCTTCCGTCTGTTTGCAACCGCTTTCTTCAATATGCGCAAACGCTGTCGCAAAGTCTGCGCACCAGGTCATGACAGATGTACAGTGCAGGTCATGATAGATGTACACAAGCTATGACACCATGCTCACGAAACAACAACAGCTGGAATCAAACCTGACGCATGCTGTCAAGCCGCTCAGGAGTGTGCATGGCAAATGTGAGGGTGATCTCTGAGTGCTCCTGATCAACACCTTTCGTTAGGCCACCTAACAGGTGGTCAACGATTTACACATATTGGAAGTTCTTATTGAAAGTTCTTACATCGAACCCGTCCACATGATCTTTGTAGCCAGACTGCACAGTCTCTCGCGTAAGGGTGTCTTCAGGGCAATTAGACAGCACTGGGTAGAAATCAGCTGGACCCAGCCTGCAAACGCAAACCAAGTTCAGCAAGTTCCAGCATTCATCAGTCACCACCGAGATTAACATACCGATCTGAAAGGGAATCACGGTCACATAGTAGGCGGTACGGGGTCAACTGGGAGCTTCGCCTGCATGCCAAACAACAAATTTTGCGAACTGTTGGTGAAGGTGCAAACAGCACTCGAACACCAGGGAGTGCTTCCATTAGCAGGCGACTTGAATCAGGCAACAAACGCCTCTTGTCAGGTGCACACGCCTAGACAGTGTCCAATGGACACACTTGTCCACAGCTTTCTTGGTGCAAGAAAGCTGCACAACTGCTCCTGGTTGTATTATTGTTTACACACTACGATTGCATGATGTGCCATGCCAATAGTTGCTTGCAGTGGCCATCATCGTAATCCTCGCTGCAACTATGCGGAATGGGGGCAACCGATGACAGGTGTAAAACAGACCAACACAGAGCGAGAGCGATACGCGCAACTAAGTATAACTAAGCAATATTGGCAAAGCAGCGATGGCACTGGCTCACAAAAGAGCTGGTTAGCAGGCAAACACTAGATTGCTTACCACACAACCGCAAAACTTTGCTGCAAGTGCAATCAAGGTAGCCAGCACTGGCAGCTTGACCTAGTTCAACGGTAGGACATTGGTTACGTAAACAAGGTAAACTACTGCAGCCTACAACGGGTGCGTGTCGATTATAATGACGACTACATCAACATATTTGAAACAACAGCACGGCTTCAACCAACAACAGCAGCCGCTTGCGGTAGGCATATGCTACAATTGGAGTAGAATTCTGTTGTTGAAGCTGCTCCATGAACGGCTGACCCAGCTACTGGAGTAGAGCAACCGCAAATCATTGATCAATATGACTAGAATAAGACGCAACACGCTTGGCTTCGCACCTCCATGTGCCAGATCCATCAGAGCGAGCGTCCCAGCTGCTCCCACCGCTGCCTCCACTGTTTTGGCCAGCAGCAAAGCCGCTGATGGATCCTCCGCTCCCCCCACCTGTACGGTGCATGGCCAAAATGCAGGGACGGTCGTCAGCGTCGCCCCATCCTTCGCCGCCTGCCTACCCCAAGCTCCACCGCACCGGACCGGGCCTGGGCGGCGGGCCAAGCGTGGGCAACAAGCCAGTTTGTTACCAACAGACTCGGCACCCCAGAGGCAGGCTGGTTATTCATCTCCTGAGCACCCAGGCAGATACCCCACTCCACGCCACCACCTCCACCACGACCTCCACCACCGCCGCCGCCGCAGCAGCAGCGCCCGCGGCGGACACCGTGCCCAAGCTTCGTTAGGGTTTGCATCGCAAACCGGGTTCAGTGCTAACCGGGGGTAAACCCGATATCAGAGCTGCACGTCGCCTACAGTTGATATCTCACGCGTCTGTCTGCGTTAAGTGTCTTATGTAGACTTCATAGAGCGGACGAATTCAGTGTTTGAACGTCACACATGCGGCCAAGCGTCATCGGCGGCGGCGGTGCGCCCAGCCACGACGTCCACAGTGTTGGAGGGGGCGTTTTTACTTGCCTCTTGCGTTGTTGAGCGCTGGATCTTGCAAATTGCACGCGTAAAGGGTGGCTCGTTCTCGAGTTGTTCATGTGTGTGCAGCATGCTAGTAGCGCCGGCGTGCATGGCTGGCATAGGTGCTGGCCAGTGACGTTTTCGCCATGACCACCAGAGGGCCTGCGCTTGTCTGCTACCAGTGCAGCGGCGAGGAGTTTGCAGCTGGAGCTGATGGGCATCTTGCCTGTGTTGCATGCGGGGTTCAAAGCCAGGTTGCTTCTTTGTTCAGGCTGCTTGCTGTGCGCTAGCGAAGACGCTTGCCCAATTTGCAATCATCATCATCATCATCATGCCTCACTGAGATTTGATTGTTCCCTGGACGTACAAGGCGTTGCGGTCTTGTTGATGTGCATGTCACTTTGCTAATAGTCAAACGGAGTGGTCTGTGGGTTTCAGGACTTTGTGGAAGAAAGGCACGATGAAGAATTTGGGGCACGGCGCACGCTTGAGAAAAACGTGTCTCGCAAGAGGGAGAGAAGGGCTCTCAAAATCAAACAGGACGAAGAGGAGGAGCACGTGCCTGCTGAGGACGTGGCACGGGCATATTGCAAGGCGTTGCAATCCATGATCCAGGCAAGTTTGCTTGGTATGCAACACGTAACGCGTACTATGGAGAGATTGTCCACGCACATACTCACAGCTTCAATACGTGCAGATGGTGTGCGAAGCACTGATCAACAAGTTCAATGTTGACGTGCGCCTGCTTGGCGTAACGGGCCAGTTGTGGCTGTCGCTTGTGCGGCAGTCACAGGTTCTTACGCCTCAATTCATTGAGTAAGCCGTTGCAACTGTCAGTGAGGTCGCAACTGAATACCAATGTCCTCCACAATTACCAAGTTTAGCCCGCCTTCAGTTAGTTCTGACTGCAGGCAAGCAATACAGGAAGCATTGGCTGCGCAGCAACCTGCAGACAGTAAGCATTTGTACTGCATCATGCCCTGGTGTAAGGGTCAACCTCTGAAGACAACCATGACAGGATGGGACAAGCTGTTTGCGCCTACGCTTGCGCTGCGTCTGGACGATGCTGCTGACACAAACAGAGATGAGGGTGGTGAAGCCAGCGACATTGAGACTGAAGACGAGGTTTGCGCTGAGTACCTGAGCCCATGGCCAGTTCTTCGTGCAGCAGTGCACATTGTATAACACCACTCCTCGCTGTACAGGACAATAACATTCAACTGGCTCAGAACGACCTAATTCAAAACCAGCCTGCAAGCATTGCTGATTTCGCCAGTCTGGTCCGTGCTGCTTTACCTGTACACTGTGCAAGCTTAGGCTGCGTTGCAATCAATGTGGCTAGGCAATGATGAAGTCTTTCCCGTGTTGTAGCATGCACCAGGTCACATGTTCTTGCGCTGTTCGCGACTGTGCTCACTGCTAGCCTGTGCAGAGAAGGACAAGGAGACAAAGCATCTTGCGCATTGCTTTGAACAGGCGGTTGCCACTTTCCCTGATGCTAGCGCTACCAAAGCTGGCTTGTGACTTTCTGCGTGAACCGTATACATCCACTGACTTTGTACGATGGGCCCTTACTGGACAGGTCCCATTCTTCACTGCGCATGTCAACACTGAACGCGACAAGTTGCAGCATTTGGTATCCCTGGTTCCAACATTCGCACCAAGCCCAAGGCAGCTGGATGCACTGTCAAAGCGCTTGGCACACCGCTTACAGCTGACACTGCCGCTTGTGCCACATCGCCTTGTGGCAGCGCGCTTTTTACAGGAGTTGCAGCTGTCATCAGCTCTAGGCAAGCCCTGAGATCCGCTTCACTTGCAAGCTTGTTTACGCTTTGTTTGCGGTGGAACTGCATGCGCAGACTGGCAAGCTGTTGCAGGTGCATACATGGAGCGCTTATTTGACATGCATACCCCTGCTGCGCTGCTGCCTAGCTACCAAGACAGCAGAGCAGCAACATCCCCACAGCTTGCCATCATAGCATGTGTCGTGCTGGTTTGGCGACTTGTCTATGGGCTGGGCTCCGGCAAGGCTGGTCCACCCTGCCCATCAGCCAGTTGGGCTGATTGGGCGAAGGGCGTGTTGGAGACTCAGCCTAATCTTGTTGGACTCTTGGCACCACGGTATGTCCTTATTGTTTGCGGCTGAATTGCAGATGCCTTGGCATAACGGCAGTTGCTACTTATGCTGGCAGGGAGTATCGCGACGTACTGGATGAACGACTGCATAACTACCTCGGTTTTTGCAAGAACAGTATGTTCTTTGGCAGCGCAGTCCCCGCAGGTACAGAAGTACCCTACCTGTTCAAGATAAGTGGGTTGTGGGCCTTATGATGCATCTCAGGATGTGAAAGACGAAAGCCTGTGTGTTGTATGTATTTGAGTAGAGTGGTTGTCCTTTAGCTGTCTGCTACACATCATAGCTGCACAGCTATCTACAGGCATCTTCCCTGCTGCAGACTGATGCCCACTTTGCATGACAGAGCTTGCAACTCTGCAGCAGAGTATGCAAGAGCTTGGGCCTCCCCAACCAGCTGGTCCTAGCAATTCAAACCGTGTGGCTCACACGCTGACTAAGGCATCGGACAGCGCCCTTGCTCAGAGGAGGTAGCTATGCAACGTTTTGTAGTAGTAAATATTCACGCGTCGGCATATGAGAATCCATTCTTGAGTCCACAATATTCACAGTATTCACAGTATTCACAGTATGCAAAGGTTGCTTGTGTGCAGTAGCGTGTTGTTTCTGAATTGCAAGCAAATGATGACATTAACTGGCTGGTATGCGTGTTGCAGGTATGTAAGCACAGCCATTGACCTGCGCCAGCAAATTAGAAGACAGTCTGGCAACTCAAAGGCTGAATCCGAGGACTATGTGGCTGTCATCGTGGCATGTGCTTGTCATATCTGGGTAAGTGTAATACTGGTGGAGGCAAGAGGTGTTGTTGGATGCATTTCATGTTTGGAACACAATGGCTGGAGAAGTGTGAATCTTTTGCTGACGACTTCAATGATTGCACACAGGTGACACCGTTTGTACTTCACCTTGAGGTGCAGCGTTTGGAAAACTTGTTATCAAAGCTGGAAGAGTTATTGCAAGCTGCAGCCGCTGGGCCAACACCACCATTACCTGCTCACAAGAACTCGGGCATTGGTCGAAAGCGTGCAAAGGTCAGCTGTTGCCAATCTGGAGCTTTGGGCTGGTTAGTTAACACAGCAGCTGTTTTCTAGTCGTAGCCTGTTGCAGGCCATGACTGCTATTGTGCTACATCAACCAGTGCAGCGATAAAAAGGGTTGCCACCGTGTTAGGAAGGGCTGCCACAATAGTCGTCACACCAACATTGACGTGATGCACGTTACAATTTGCATCAGTCCCATCTTCCCACTTCTGGCTACGCATCGGGTTTACCTACGTTTTACTCCATGTTTGACGCCCGCTTTCTCGTACGTGCCTTCTGTTGTATTACCTGCAGCAACCAGCAACCACTAAGCGTGTCAGAGCACACCTGCCAAGTGCGCTGCGCCCATCTGAGGTTACACGCACCACACGCCGCAAGAAAGCGGTGTTTCCGACAGAGGCAGTGGATGCGATGCGAAGCTGGTTGGATGCCAATCCAAACAAGCCGCTGCTTGTGAAGGTAGTTTGCTGCGTTTCTGTGTAGGTGACTGACCTTATGATGTCGCTTATGGTATGCACTGCAACGTATGCAGGCAGATATAGATGCTCTCACCGAACAGACTGGATTGAGTTCTGGCCAAGTGAGAAGGTGGTGTGACACACAAAGGGTATGTGATGGCGCGCGTTGATGTAATGCTTTCTCTTTGTGATGGAGGGATTAAAGTCGGGGGCTTGCAGAAGGTGTAGCAGCATACCACTACTTGATGTCACAACATGTCTTACTTCGCATGCACACCTTATTGTAAAGCATATGCAGCGCAAGCGACGTCGGCGGGCGCTGGTGGACTCCCCAGATCGGTAGCTTTCTTGGGAGGCCATTTGCAGTGAGTCATCAGTCTACTTGTGGTGCCCAGAGAAGAGTCTAGTTTCTTGTCCAGAGCCACACGTTCCTCGGTACGCCCCCCTTTGTGGTCAGCAGTTGTGCACTCGCTTGATGTGTCCTGCAGCATGCTTTGCTGTATGCGCCTGTTTGGATCGCTCAAGGAAAAGGTGCTGGAGAGTGCTAATGTCTAATTCATGCTGATTCAGCGCTGACGTGCTTTGCAGGCGTGCTGTAGGCAGGTCATGCCAGGCACCTGCAGCTCGGTCGAGCTGGTGTTTGGTATATCGCGCTTTGTACTTCTACATGGTGTGCGCTGCTCCTGCAGGATATGCTTCCCAGCCAACCAGCACTAACCCGTAGCCTTTCCCCATAGAGTTGGCGACAGCAGGCAAAGTATGGGCTACTTGGCCTTCTCCGCACCAATGAGCCCCCACTTTGTGTCAATGTGTCAGTACACCTTCTCAGCTGGATGAGTGCTTTGGGCGTGATGCAGGTGTTACAGGTGTTACAGGTGTGAATCCAGCCAACTTGACAATCAATCAGATGTTGTGATGAATTTCATGAATGCTAGCTGCTGTTGTGATAGGCCGTTACGAATCAGGCGTTGGGTTGGGGCAGGTGTAGATGGCAGCCAGGTTTAGTCGGAGATGCCTTAGTCTTGACATGGATGTTGTAGCAGGTAGTTTACTCCAGCAATGGAGGTATGTACAGTAATCAGCTCATGTAAGACGTATACATGTAGTAACTTGAGATTGTCTAAGGGCATGATGCAATTGTGTGTACAAACAATGTGAAAAGCAATTGCGCATGTAGATAGTATATGACGCATTTAACACACCTGACACTCAAACGACGTGACGAGGCAGGCGAGAGAGAGATGGGGGAGGCGCACAGGCAGAGGGGCAGTGAGGGGTATGGAGGGAGCGAGCTGCACTGCTCTGCACCGCACAGCGTATCATGCACTGCATGCGCACTGTGTGTGCTACTTCACATGCTGACTACCACGAGTGTTGTACAGGTAATTGTTAGGGCTGCATCAGCTTGCATGCATGCATGCCTCACGGTGGTGGCAGTAGTGGTTGTAGGTGTGGAGATATTGTAGTGTGCGAAGTAATAAGGTAGCCAGGTGGTGCCATTGACGAAGTTGCCGTGTGCCATGCAATTGCTATGCATAGGGTATAAGTCGTATTTCAAACACGCAGTCCATGCATGTTATGTATGTTTTATACAAGAGGTAGTAAGCTGCATGCATGTGTTGTGTTAGCTGTAACATACGATTGCCAGTGTATGCTATGTCATGTATGCTGTGTGTGGCATGCAGTACCCTTTACTCTTCTGTACACTCGCCCCAATGCTACATACACAACCACCAGGCTAAGCCACACAGCTGCACGCTACCTACCCTTTACGCCTCACCCTACCTCTACGCCACCCTGTCCGTCATGCACTGCAGCGTTTGTTACCTGCACATCGGCGGTTGCGGTCAGCACTATGTCGACAGCGATGACCATGACTACTAGACTCCTCCCGCCACCAGCAACAGCCGATGTTGCAGCAGCTGTCAGCGTCAGAGAGAGAGAGAGAGAGAGAGAGAGAGAGAGAGAGAGAGAGAGAGNCTTTCGAAACTTTTATTACGCCCGGGGGGGGCAAGGGGGCCTCTTCTTTATCCATCTACTTCTCCCCTTTCACATTCAATGAGTTGTATATATGACAACATATTTCAATAATATTATGATATGGTATTTAGCAGAATTATAAGTAAAGCATTTGTTGTGATACATGATAAAAACTAATCGCTCTTATGCTGAGGGCAAAGTAACTCGGATGCAATTGACACGGTGCTTGTATACAAGTAGGTTAGTGTATTACACGTTGCACGTATTACCGTAGTGTCACAAAATCTGAAAACAATTTCCGACTTGCCGCTTTCGAAACTTTTATTACGCCCGGGGGGGGCAAGGGGGCCTCTTCTTTATCCATCTACTTCTCCCCTTTCACATTCAATGAGTTGTATATATAACAACATATTTCAATAATATTGTGATATGGTATTTAGCAGAATTATAAGTAAAGCATTTGTTGTGATACATGATAAAAACTAATCGCTCTTATGCTGAGGGCAAAGTAACTCGGATGCAATTAACACGGTGCTTGTATACAAGTAGGTTAGTGTATTACACGTTGCACGTATTACCGTAGTGTCACAAAATCTGAAAACAATTTCCGACTTGCCGCTTTCGAAACTTTTATTACGCCCGGGGGGGGCAAGGGGGCCTCTTCTTTATCCATCTACTTCTCCCCTTTCACATTCAATGAGTTGTATATATAACAACATATTTCAATAATATTGTGATATGGTATTTAGCAGAATTATAAGTAAAGCATTTGTTGTGATACATGATAAAAACTAATCGCTCTTATGCTGAGGGCAAAGTAACTCGGATGCAATTAACACGGTGCTTGTATACAAGTAGGTTAGTGTATTACACGTTGCACGTATTACCGTAGTGTCACAAAATCTGAAAACAATTTCCGACTTGCCGCTTTCAAAACTTTTATTACCAATTTGGTGGCATCATATGTAAGTTATGCGTTGTAATGTGTTATCGTTTGGATTGCATACATTGACGGAGTTTTAGACGTAATACAACTTTTGGGCCGCTACTTCTTACAAGGATTTTGCGGCATCATAATATACGTTATCGTATCATTACTCATCTGTGAATATTCAATTCGCATCAATTGCTTGCAACTTATGTTTTAACAGTTTACGTGTACAAGACATACACACATCGTAATTCTCATTTGTAACGGCGCTAGGGATCAAGGCGGACTTTGTAGCGGCAAATTAGGGTTTCGCAATGTCCGACACCGTGAAAGTTTTGTCCTGTAGCATAGCAACCCGACTTGTATGACACGCACATGCCCTTCTCTTGGTCCCACAAAGTCTAGGCCTTTCTGCTGCCAACGAAGGACTTTTTACACACTACTCTCGAACTCTCTACATGTTCGTACATTAACTGTACGGCTACCTCAAAACCGCTACATCACCCCCTCTTTATGCGAAAGCTTGGGCAACACGGGCACTGACTTCAAAGTCTTCATCAAAGAGGGGTTGAAATAACTCCGCCACCATCTTGTTATAATACGCGCGTCTTTTCGCATAGTTTTTGTTCCTGTATCGAGGGCAATAGGACTGGTCGTAGCCATACTTGTCATAGTTGTAGTAACGAGGCTCGACCTTGTCGTTGAACTTGAGGGGGTGACGCCGCTCTGCCTGTCGAGACTGCTTCTTTCCTCTCCCCACTTGAGCATTGAGAGCAACAAAAGGCAATTTTGCACTGACCGGGGGGAAATTGTTGACCTCAAGCATGCACTCCACTCGTGTTGCTGCCGCATATGACTTAATCAGGGAAGAACATGGGAACACTGTTGCAGCTTTAAAGATGGCTGGCTTTACACTCGCCCCAAACACACCCATCTTTACCTCCTCTGTAAAGCCTGAATCCGCAAACTTGAGCCGCTGGAAACGAACTTATAATGCAATGTGTAACAATCATCGCGGCCATGGTAGCAAAAGTCGCTACCATGAAAAAAGGCGCAACGTCTGAGTTTGAAGCAGCTCCCGTTGTTATTCGCGCCTCCTCTTAGTCGATGGTTAGCTGCTCTATAATGGTGTTGACCATTTCTGCGCTTGAATGAGCTCCGTTACGAACGAGGCAGATGGCCAGCCCTTTTTTTCTGATCCGATGCCGCCGTCATTGTCTCCTCCTCGCCGCCGCCGCCCTACACCTCTTGCTGCTGCACCATGTGACGGCGCGAGGAATTAATTGCGAAGCTACGTCGCAAATTTTGCACGGTGACTGACCAGGGACTGAGGGACTGACGGGTGCCTGACCCTACCTAACCCTGCCTGACATGTCACTCCTGAACTGTTGGGTCTGCCGTCGGCTAATGTGGACTGTTGTTGACGGCCAACCGACGGTCGATGGGTACATGCAACGGCGGCCTGCCTAATATGGCAAGCACGTGACTTACAGTGACGGCCAACCGCCGGTCGGTCATTGTGCCAGATGGCGACCTACCTATTGTGGCAAACAAGTCACTTCTCGGTCACTTATAGTAACGGCCGATTGTTGGTCGGCCATTGCGCGGTGGCGACTGCTTTTTGTAGCAAACAAATCACCTTTTGGTCATCATGTACAGTAACGGCCGACCGTCGGTCGTAGCCTAGCCGGCATGTTGTATGCGCGGAGGCCTGCCTGTTGTGGCAAGCAAGTCGCCTTTGAGTGACTTGTGGTGCCGGTCGACGTCGGTCGTCACATAACCGTGACACATTATGCGCGGCGACGGTCTTATAGTGACAAGCACGTGACCAGCAGTTCCTATTTGTCGCCGCGTACTGCCGGCAAGTCGGGAGTATCAATGAATTATTGATAGTTGATTGCATCGTATGATAGTCTATCATACGATGCAATTAACGTACCATTGACATAATACGATGCTTCCATTGTGGCAATGGCACAATCGTACCATTGTAATGGTACGATTGTGCCATCGTGTCTTCGGCAATTTAAACGCCCAACGGCTTCAACACTGTCAAGTTCAAGTTGGACACTTGACTTGAGCGTTGTGCAGGGGCTGCGGCTGCGGCTGCGGCGGCGGTGGTGGCGGCGGCGGCGGCGGCGGCGATCGACAGTAGGTGAGTCTGTCCGCTTGTGTGTTATAGTTGTGTTGTGCGCAAGTACACCTGCAGCCCAACCGCCCTTCTTGCCTCAGGGCGGCGGCTAGACCAACCAACCAGACCAGGCTAGGCCAGGCGGCGGCGGCGGCGCAGTTTGAGAGGCGGCGGCGATGGCGAGGTAAGCTTGCTTGTGTGTCATGACGTTGTGTTGTTTGCTCAAGCTAACCGCCTTTGCTGCCTCATGGCGACCAGGCCAGGCCGACCAGGCCAGGCGGCGGCGGCGGCGCAGGAGCGGAGGAGGAGGAGCGGCGATGAAGAATAGTATAGGGATAGTTGCAGTAGTAGTGGTAGACTACTACTGCAGGTACTTGTTGTAGCTTAGTGTAGTTTACATTGCGCATAGCAACGTTACAATTGTAACAGACTAACTTTATATTATCATATGTGTTTGTCCATAATCACGTTCACAGCATGACACGCACGTGTAGTACCTAATCATGATGGAACGGTACCAATAGGTACCTTCTAAGGTACACATCAATAATGACAGGTACCATGAGGTGCCTGTCAGTCACGCTTAGGCAGCGTACGATTGCCTGTTAGTTACGCATAAGTACCTGAAAGTGACTGTGTAATTGACCAGCCTGACAGTCGAGCATAGTTATCATACAGTTGCCGGTGCGTAACTAACAGGCACCTGTTAGTTACGCACAGTCACCTAATAGGGACTAAATTGTAACGGTTAGGGCCCGATAGTAACGGAAGTTATACTCAGGTGTCTGTATCGAGATTACAGGTGGACTGAGCCACGACAGTCTAGCT
>RHPI01002069.1:1980838-2007736 GCA_009103225.1 Chlorokybus atmophyticus
GGGGGGGGGGGGGGGGGGGGGGGGGGGGGGGGGGGGGGGGGGGGGGGGGGGGGGGGGGGGGGGGGGGGGGGGGGGGGGGGGGGGGGGGGGGGGAGGGCTGTGTGGAGGGCTGGTGATTATTTATCTACTTTCTTCGTGTGATTGGTTGCCGTGGGAAGGTGTTCCCGAGGTGGGCGACCTTCTTAATGTGGTGCTACTGGACTGCTCCCATGTTACCGCGCCGTTGCACAAAGTGGCACGTGACAATATAGGTTGCATTGCCAACTTGGTTTAAAACATGCTGAAATTGTAAGTTTTTGTGCTTGTGCATAACTGAGTGGCGCCTACAAGCAAGTAAGTCAGTGTGGAACCATCACAATCGGCCACAAGGTGATCGCCGTATCGTGCTTCATCTGCTCAGCCCATTGCTCCTTGCCGCTCGGCACACGTCGTCTCTGTCACGATCAACAAACTTGTATCTCCATCGAGCATCGACGACCGGGCTCCGATGTCACCAAATTTGACCTCCGCCCCTTAACCTCCCCCGCCCAATCAGCATGAACTCGGACTGCTCGCGGGATCATAAAGCCCGCATAACGCATAACGCTGAAGACTTCATCGCGCATCGCATCCTGCCCGACTTTACGCGTGCGCCCCACCGGCCAGTAAATGTGTCCTAGGCCGCATTGACGCGCCATACACATTAGCAAAACCTGCTGCCAAACATACAGGATCGTCTAGCATGTCAGCGGCTGCACATAGTACTCTCGCGTGCGCCCCACCGGCCAGTAAATGTGTCCTCGGCCGCATTGACGCGCCATACACATTAGCAAAACCTGCTGCCAAGCATACAGGATCGTCTAGCATGTCAGCGGCTGCACATAGTACTCTCGCGTTATATCCTGTGTGTCCATCTGCTGCGTGTTTGTCGTAGTTGTTGTGTAAGCCAACACTGCCCCTATTGCCGCTCCTTGCATTTGGTTTCATTAGGCCCATACTTAGCCCTCTAATGCATACAAACACATAACTGATTGCATGCTCACTGACCCAGTTCTAGTGTGTGAATACATTCGCATAATCTTACAAGAGTGCAATAGCTTTACTGATTACTGATTAACCACCGTATCGTCACAACATGATGACCTGTTTGGCTATGTACATAGTGTATTTGTCCTCTATCCCAGGTTTCTGATCATGATTGCTGGTAATGTGGTAATATTGCTATAGAGGTGATGATGAGTATTGTTTGCCCTGGCTTGCGCATCCCACGCATGGCAAGGCATATGACAAGTGGTGTTAAGGACGAGAGATGGGAAAGGGGACGAAAGGCCTCGCTCTCTCAAAGCCCATGTTTGGGTGGCATACAATCTCTCTCAAACGCTACCTATAATAACACAGCACGCGCAATGGGTCTGAGAGATGGCCCTGCCTAAAACAACGTACACCAACCACATTCACCGAGCGCTACCTGTGCAACATACAATATTTGCACAAGTTGGGTGTATCTTATGCTCAGCATGGTGAAGGTAACCGCACAATGCCGAACATCCAGTAGGTATGGCCAGTGCACTGCGGTTTATTTTCTTGACAAAGAAAGACAGAATGATGCCTCCCGCTTGACCCTACCAACTTCATCACTTACTCCGGTGAAAGTGCACTCGTCATACACAACAACATGCCCAGCGCAGCAAATCCTGTACAAGAAAGACACTAACATTGATGGATACAACATGTACAAAGCCAACAGCCTAAACGTGACAACAATATCTACAATTGCCAACACAATCAACGCACGCAGCGGTCCACCTCAACATCAGTCGAACCGCAGCAACTCCATTGGCCGCCGAGCTCCTTGCCAAACTGCCAGTGGCCGGAATGTAAATGGCAAAGCATGGATTCAGGATCGGGACTGCCGCAGCATGTCCAACCGAAGTTCCAGAAAAAGGGGAACGCTCCATCCTGCCACCTCCCTGCACAGACACACAGAACAACATCACAGCCTTGCGCAAGAAACACTACACAAGTCTGTTGTGTGAAGCCACTGCAAACCTGGGTGTCTTCGTCTTCCTGGGGGTACATAGACTGCTCGTGCTGTAGCGTGTTGTTGTTCTTGTTTAGCTCCGTATGTATATGTAGCTGCGGAGGCTTGTTGATGTTCATGTTGTTGCTGTTGTTCTTCTTCAAGTCTCTTGCGCTGCGCTTGCACCTGCTGCTCTTGCATACGTTGCCCCGCAGCTTTCTCCAGCATTCCTGTAAAGTCCTGAGGAGAAGATGGCAGTCGTATCAAACATGTAACGTGCAGAAACAACCTGTCAAGTCTCAAGTCAACTTACTTCGTCATCATCATTGCCAGTGGCGCTATTGATGTCAGACCAGCCAGTGACTCGCGCACGGCACACTGGACAAACCTGCGGGCGTACCAAACACATACGCGTGCACGCACACACAGACCACAGCGTGAGCACAAGGACACCACCATCCAACAGTATTGCCGTTGTGCATACATGTGAATGGATGGCATACCGGGGACTGCGCTTTGAGGTAGGCTGCGCACGGCGTGCACGTCACGGCGTGCGTGCAAGGCAACAGCCGCGCGTCGATGTTCCCAACCATGCACAGAGCACATCTCGGTTCATACTTGGAAGACGCGATACCACTTGGGTACGGGAATTTGCCAGTTGCCGGCTTCGATGCCTGCTGCAAAGCAGGATTTGGGTTTGGAAACGTGCTCTTTGGTCCCGTACTGGAACCTGCATTAGGACCCAAATCCGGGTATGGAGTGTAGCTGGGTTTGGGTTCCACAATATGGCTCATGTTGGAACCCAAGTCCGGATAGGGTGTGTAGCTCGGCGTGGGCTGTGTATATGGTTTGGTGTTGGGGTAAGGGGTTCTGGATGTGGGTTCCTGTTGTGCAGGTGGGTAGGGAGTTGAAGCTGTTGGCGTAGGGAGCTCTTCTGCAGGTGGCGCGGATGGCGCGCTGTCGTCCTGCGGTGGGTAGTAGTAGTATGCCTGGTACAGCCCGTGCTGCTCGGCCTGCTGCTCCAACACCACGATCACCTGAGAATGGTGGAGGATGCTTTTGTTCCTCACACAGATGTGCACACAAATACAGTTACGCATGCTGTTGTCCTAGTGCACACATCTGAAGTATGCTTCTATGCATCTCGATATATGTATGTGCGCCCACATACCCCATGCGCGCACGCACTCATGCATGCACATGGGGCATGCATGAACACGTATGTGGACATATACATCCACGCAAGGGAACCATTCCTGTAGATTAACACACCTGCTGGAGGGGAGTACGGTCCTCAGGGTCGCGCTTGATGCAGCCTGCGGCGACATCCGCAAGCGCTGTGGCCGTCTCTGGCGGCCACACCACCGAGGCATCCATCAAGTCGAGCGCTTTGCCGGACTTCAACAGTGGACGCATGCGGCCAACGAGAGAGGGTGGCGAGCGAGCGGAATCATAAGCCAATTGGCCTGTCAGTTGAGCATTCGTAATTTTTAGTTACAGGCATGTGATGAGGTGTTTGCATGCGTGAAGATGTCCAAGTAATATACATGTGTGTGCGCGTGTACATGCGATGAAAGACTGCAAATCGAGTACAGTGAGACTCTGTACCTGTGAGCAACTCAAGAAGGAAGACGCCATAACTGTAGATGTCGGACATGGCATCGACCTCTCCCGTCTCGTCAAAAACTGGATCGAGGTAACCCGACTGGGCCGATGGCGCCTTGGAACGCAACGCCATGCCACTGACCTGAACAACGACTCCAATCAACGGCAACAACAACAACAACAACAACAACAACAACAAACTACTGTGTCTCAACCTTAGCATTGTAAGCGTGATCGAGTAGCACGACGCTGCTGTTGAAGTTGCGGTGGACCATTTCCTTTTCGTGCATATACGCAAGGGCCTTAGCGGCTCCAATGGCAATGTGCAATCGGGTTCCAAAGAGCAGCGGCGGCATACCATTCTGATGGTGAAGCCTATCACCTGTTTATGATACACAACACCAATTGTACAAGTGATTTTGTAATGTGAAGTAGTAGTCGTCTTGCAAACCTGTGCTGCCGTTGCGGGCGTGTGGGCGTACCACATGTAGAACAACATCTAACGCATCCTGTTCTCCATGGGACATGCTTTCAAGTGAGACACACTTACCAGCATGTATGCAAGCAACATGTGCTTGACAATATTGACCTTACCTTATGTATGCAGACGCCAACAACAGGCAGGATGTTCTGATGCTGCAACTGGGAGTAAGGTTCCAACCTTGCAATGAGCAAATCCGCCCCCTGCTCACGGACTTTAGTATCAACAAGATGTATGCTGCAACATTGGGCATACCATGCTGAAGTATGGTGTGGACATTGCTTGGACCATGCATACTTGCTATACGCGCTTGATGTGTGCATATTCGACAATGACCGACACAAGAACAACATCGTTTATCTCTACCTCATTGGAATTGAGCTGCATGCGCTTGATTACCACCTGTCGCCCTTGAAATGAACCTAGGAAGGTCTCATTGCCGTGCTGGTCCCTGTTGATGACGCCGTCGGGCGAGAAGTTGTTCGTTGCGGTTTGCAGATCTCTGTAGTCCAGCCGTGCAAGCTGCAAACGTAATGAATCCAGTCACAACTGGCGTGACACATGGAACAACTAAAATATGTGCATGGTGTTGGTTGAGCCGTAATACGTAACCCATATCAAAGTCACATGTTACATCGACAAGCGAGTTGACCGCAAATTGAATAGAACTGTTGGGCAACGACCTGCTGCTCTATGAAGGACAATCAAACAACAGCAATGAGGGTTTAAGGACAGAGTGTACATGTCCTATCCAACATTATCCCATCTTTACCTCTCTCCTCCTCCTCTCCTCTCCTCACCCCATCTCACCCCTTCCCCAAAGCATCCTGCATGGAAACCTCCCATGCTTAACATAACGCAGTCTTGCTTGGCAGGCGCGCACACGCCAGCGTCATACATACACGCCCACGCAACGACAACAGCATCAACAATGCACGGAGTGACACTAGCTGCCGCAAAGGAGACAACCATGCATGCTTGACACTGAAGTTTGCGGAAGTCATGTCAACAATCGCCTCCTTGCATGCCAATCCACAGTCGGCGGCACTGACCTTGGGGATTTCATTGGTGGCGGCGGCAGAAGATGCTGCCTGCCTCTCCCTGAGACGGCGCGCCTCGCGCGACTGATCCTGCCCCATGCCACCCACTCACCCTCCTTTCCCCGCTGCTCCTTCCGCCTCGCTGCTCCTTCTCCTTCTCCAGCTCCTTGCTCCCCTCCGACTCCTTCCTCTCCTCTGGCTCTTCTTCCTTCTCCTCCTCGCCCTCCTCCGCCGCCTGCCCCAGCCAGCTGCCGCCAACACAGCGTTACTGCAGTGCCTTGCATACTTTGCACATGGGAGTTTTTTTTGTGAGTTCGATGCCACGTCATCCTTCAACACTGACCAAAGCAGAGCTCAGCAACTGGGTGTCTGAAAAGTGGTGGGTACTGGGCCAAAAGTGGTGGGTACTACTGGTGGCACTGCTGAACTGTGTCCTTTCCGCAAGCGGTTGAAACTAGCATGTGGAACTGCATGGCCTTATGTAAAGCATGCATACAGCAGGCTAAGTGTCACAGGGATGTTCACCCCGCTGTCATGCTTAGCTTAATAGGGTAATGCTCGGGTTAATAAGGTACTCCACCAGAGCAAAGCGAACAGAGGGGTGCAACATGTGGGGATTGCGCATAACTAGGTGGGGATCGAGCTGTCTAGGCGGCCTGTCCGTCCTGTCGTGCATGCCGTTGGTGCTTCCCTCTGGCGTTTAACCTTTTCTTCCTTGCGCTCTCCCTACGCTCTGCAGGTTGTTACCACTGCTAGCCTGCTGTCCTCCCTGCCTGCCACAACTTGTAATTCTGTCTTGGCCCCCACAATTGTGTGCATTGTTTCCTGCCTGAATTCTTTTACACCGTTGCATGCTACTTGCCTACTATGGAGTTGCTTTACACAACCCTTGTGTGTTATGTAAGTAGACACAGCATAGCACGCCAGCAGGCGATTGCTTTGAAGCCAGCACAACAACCACGCCAACAACCTTAGCTAAACCGGGCTGAGGGGACAGTACGTAATGTGTGTGATAGCAAACAATGTTGGAGCTGGATTTTAATCCGCGATGCCCGCACGCAGTCCCTTCTCGTCGCAATTGATACAGTGCACAAATTGTGCAATTACACGAACATCAAAAGCTAGTTTCGGGACATATAAGGTTCAAGGTACGGGGCAAAATGATAATTGGGGCTTTGAAGATGGCGAGGTGAAAAGTTAGATTATGACATGCAAACCACTGATTTTTAATGATACCACTACCATGCTTATTTGACCGCCCTGTGTGTGTTCTCTCTAGTTTCTCTACTAAATATTGCTTGGAATGGGTGCCTGTTGCAGGGAAAGTCATCCGTCCACTATGTGCCAATTGGTCTTCATGTGATGGGCATTGTATGCACACTGTAATGTCGGCGTCTTACCACTAGGCTACGGTAGTAAAAGTCGCTGCCGTAGGGGGAGCCACACATGCCTCATATATGTCCTATACCATATATGCTACACACTCAGAGTAGATGCGCACAATGGACACTGATATGTGTGCGCGGGATATGTAGTGATCTGATAACAACTTTGCATTAGATTATGCAGCGTCTTTGCACCCTGGTTGAGCCATGCAAAACATACCCTCAACGTTCTTTTGTACACTTGGTCTCGTACATCATTTGCACAGCGACACGCCTCAACACATCTGCGTAAGGAGCATAGCATTCGTCAACGCCATCAGCGAACATTTTGTCAACCATGCCATGACTCTGTCGAATCCATGCTTGAGCAACTCCGGAGTTAGCTACATGCTAAAGAGGGTGAAACAGTGCAGCTATAAAAATGTGCAGGCACACGTGGACATAGCTATTGTCCATGGTACTTGATAATATAACCATTTCGTTTTCAAGCAAGCCCAATCTGCGGCATACAAAATCCTGGCAGTGTAGTTCAAGCCGGTCTTCACACTACTAGTTGATAACCTATTGCAAGCTATAGCAAACAGTTACAAACGGATATGAAGGTGTCATACCCATTACAGTTATCAAAACAACCCACAGTCTTCACTTCTGCACCGCTGTCTATCTCTATCTGACTGAAGCCGCTTCAACCTCTTGCAGCTGCTCTTGCTGCTCTTGTTTGTTGTTCCTTCGGTAGCGCAATGCGTGCATTTCTTGGTTGAACCGGCGTTCAAGGGCCTCGAACCCCTCCTCCTCAAGAAGCTTCTTCATGCGAGCATAGTTCGACGGCGGCTTTGAGAGGGGCCGCAGTACCAGCTTGCTTCTGTGCACGTGAAGCGCCTCAAACTCCCTGCCAGCCACCTGACAGATGCAAACGTGATTAATACACTCACCCATCACACTATCACAAGCCACTCCCAAGTGCAGTAGCAACATATTACTTTTGTAAGCAGCTGCAGCATGTCAGCCGGTCGCAGAGTGGTCCCGTCTGATGCGCAGCGGCCAACATAGCGAAGAACCACGGATCCAGCAGGCAGCTTTATGTGATCGGCCACTGGCGTGGCTTGCGTGCTGCAGAGCTCCAGTTCCAAAAGTGATGCACGCATGTCCATGGTCTGTTTATAAAGCAAAGAGCTAAGTGTAGTGCTTATACTGCACGTGCAACAGTCAAAGCTCTCATACAGCACCTTCTTTGCATCCGACTTGGTGGGCTTTGGTACAACCACGCTGTTGCGAGCTAGCAGATCCGCTATCCACTTGGCGTAGTCAGCGTCTGTGGGCTGTGGCGCAGAGTTGTGTTGCTCATTTTCATCTTCGTGGCCACCATGTGCAGAGCTTGAAGATTGTTCAACAGCCATGTAAAACTCTGATGCCTCCAGCAACTGCAACAGACGGACATGTCTACAAATGGCATGACACATGATATGTACAGTCAGGAGACCACACAGCCTTTCATTCTCACCGTTGGCAGCGTCTCTGTGTACCTGCCGTCCGCGCGCTTAACAGGGATTTCCTCCACACTGTGAATTGGCATGTCTACTGGCAACTGCCAAGAAAGTCATGCACGAGGTGTGAGCGGTTACACTGCATGTGCACCTCATCCGATATGCATACGGAAACTGTGCAAGGAAGCTGCGTACTTGTTCAGTGAGCTCTGCGCAAAAGTTGCTGAGGTTCTGCGCCTCAGTGAACTCGATGTCCACAAGCTGCAAAGGACAGCCGCTAATGGTCATTGTCAATAAACATTGTGTTGGAACAGAAAAATACCCGAACGCCCTTTACCTCGCAAGAGGAGGTGTGGCCTAGGGAGAGGGCCGTAGCAATGGACATGCGGGGCCGCGAGGTAAAACCGCCGTCAAAGCTGACGGGAAGGGCGGCGCGCCGGAGCGCGCGGTCCAGCAAGCGCAGCACGTCTAAGTGGCCAACGTACACCATCGAGCCCTTCTTCCCGAATGCCACGCGCACGCGCTGCACCCGGGCCCTGCGCTGCTCTGGATCGTAATGGCCGTCAAAGACTGGAATCTCTGGCACCTCCGCCACAACTGTTGCGACAGCGCACGCTCAACAACGTGTTCATGACTGTTTACTGCAGGCACTGCGCGTTGATGTCTGTTGAGCGACACACTGTGATGCCAGTGCATGCCACCACATCCGCAGGTGCGAGGTAACGGACAAGACTGATATGCACGTGTGCGTGAGTCTGACTGAATTCACCTCTTTAGTCACACCCATGCAGAGGTGAAACAAATGTGACTTGCACATGTGTGACTATCATCAGTGATCAAGCAGTTCGCTTGTGGAAGTTGTAGAACTTGCTCACAACTATCAACAAAACGACAACCATGCTTGCGCAGTAGCCATACCGTTATCTCCAAAGTCGTCCCCGCAGACGCCGCATTTGGAGCACAGGCCGCTGTGGGAGCAGTCGGGTACGGTGGCGGCCTCGAGGGCACGCTGGAGATCTGTCTTGAGCCAGGTCTTGCTGACGCCGCTGTCGATGACGTCCCAGGGCAGGGGCGCGTCCAGCCGCGCGTCCGCAAGCGCGCCCCGGTCCAGCCTACCCTTACCGCCCCCGCCCTGACCCCTGTAGCTTGCGTCCCCGAGCTTCTCCATCACGTTCCACTCACCAATCTCAACCTGTCGTGGTTGTGTGCAGTTTGGTGTGCGTTGTGATTGTGCTTGTGGCACTGTTGCGAGAGTTGATGCTTTGCATGGCCTCACCTGGCGGTACTTCCAGCCCAAGCCTGCTTCTTCTATGGCAGTGCCCCATGCTTGGAAAGCTTGCTCGGCACTTGACCACCTACAAAAGAACAACAATTGCATATGGACAATATGCCATTGTCGCACATGCGCCATCCCATGTGCACACAAGCGAGCAGGCGTGATCGGTCTTGATACCATCCATCATTTGTGGCGCCAAGCTCCCAAGCTCGTCGCATCACCCGTCCTAGGCTGCGGTCCCCACGCCCGATAAAATCTGTAGGAAGAAGTGCCACAAACTTGCATTGCAACATAATGCATGAACTCAAGACAGTCAAAGCCTTGTTCATCACACCAACAACACCCTACCTTCCATGGCTGATATCTGTATTTTTGTATAGTTGATCTTGACATCACGCATCCCTCTGAATGCGGTCTTCAGCATCTGCTGCTTTCGCCTGAACTCCTCTGTTGACACTGTATGCCTGTCATGTCACTATCTGATGTCATGCGTACACAGCAAGCTTATACCACCACCACTAGCACAGGATGTTACCATTGGAATGGCGTGTGCGGCTTCGGCGTAAAGTTGCTGATTGTCAGATGCACCGCAAGCCTTTTGAATCCGCGTCGGCATGCACTTTGCAGCCACTGTTGAAGAAAAACGTTATCACATAACAAAAAAGATGTGAATGCTTGTTGATCCTGAAGCAACACTTGGCGAACAGCAGCCATACCTGCACTGTATCTACGATACCCATGATGTCCTCATCCGTCTCACCAGGGAGACCAATCATAAAGTAGAGCTTGACCTGACATTTGACGCACAACATGAAGGCAAGCAAACTTGGTATGACGAATTCGTTTACGCACCTGTCGCCAGCCAAGATCCCATGCAGTCTTGACACCGCGCATCAACTCCTCATTGGTTAGCCCCTGCGGTGTACTGTTAGATAAGTGCAAGCCTCCAAACGAAGGTTGATATCAGATTGTTGTATTGTGAATGAGCCACAGCTAGCTTGCAACCTTGTTGATGATGTCGCGCAATCGCTGAGTGCCAGCCTCAGGTGCAAAGGTCAGGGAGCCCTGTTGTCAAGAATGATGACAGAGAAGCCAACATTAGCATCGGTCTTGATCAACGCACACATGTTGGTTAGGATAACGTAACTCGCAGACCTTACTGTTGCCTCCCACTATGTTGGCAATGTTCTCGTCAAAGCGGTCAACGCGCTGACTGGGCAATGCGAGCGAGATGTTCTCATTCTTGAGACGGTTCTTGATCTGCACACAGAGCATTGACTACAAGCACAACATGACTTTGCAACACTTTTAGTAACACAAGTTACCTCAAGTCCCACGGCAGGCAAAGCAAGGTAATCAGAACAGCTGAGGGACAGCAGCGTGAACTCATCATAGCCTGTTTTCCTGGCAAACACGCGTAACTTGTCAAAGACAGTCAACACCACATCATCAACATATTCAATACGTCAGCTTCACCCATTGACCTCATGCCTTCTTCCACCGCTTGCACAACAGCATCTGGATCCACATCGCGTGCTGGGCGAGTCAACATGCCAGCTGCAGCAACCAACACCAGTTCAATTGTCAAGAAGAAACACATGATTGCAGAGCCCACTTGCCAAACTGCATTTGCTTTCTTACGCTGGCAGAAACGGCAGCCTCGAGTGCAACCGCGCCGGATCTCAACCACCAACCTGTCATGCACTGCGAGTTGGAACCGTATGTGAGCTCGTGCGACATATCAGAGTGTCAACAAACTTAAGCTGCACAGAGTACTACCTGTCTCTACAAAGGGCACGAGGCCGATCTGCTTCATCGGGTCGGGCTGCACACAACCAGCTTGCATGAAGTCAATGGGAGACCATAGTAAGCAAAGAATGGCAAGAATGCTGCACGGTGTAACACTTACTGCCGACACTCTGCGTATCACACGCTCGGGTACACCTTCCCGAACAGGGAATACAGCACCCCCCCACCTACACAAGAACCATCATCAGCGTCATCAGGGGCATGACCCACCATGCGGCAATGCGTGCGCAGTAGCATGAGTAACATACCCGGCAGGGGCTTCATAGAACTGGGGCACGTACACGCCCTTGACTGTTGTCGCTAATCGGTAAAGAGTTTCAATGCGCGAAAGCCCCTTTGCTTTGCAGCCTTTCAAGCACTGACCGATCTCAGGCAGAGCATCCTGGTTGTAACAGACATTGAATTCTGCTCAACATCTATTGGGAGTAGCAAGTATTAAGCGGGTAACACCTCTCACCTCCCCGTCACCGATAGCAAAAAAGTCAAAGAAATCAGAGAAGGGCTCCGGGTTGGAGGTCGCAGTTGGTCCCCCTGCAATACGGTTTTGTGTATACTATCATCAGTAGTGTAGTCATCTTGATGCAATCTCCTCACTGCATGCGGTAGTTCATGGCCTTGAAATAAAAACTACTCTCATCAGCAACTCAATGCGCATGAACCCTCTTCTCTCTCTAGATTGCATATGAACCAACACACTGCCTTGTACCTGCAAACACAAATGGTAGGTGGCTTTTGCTGATGCTGGGATTTGCGAACCCTTGCGTGTCTGCTTGGTTTCTCTCCTGCCATGTCAACGGGATGCCAGACAGGGACAACATTTCCAGCACGTTGGTGCCGCCAAGCTCGTAACTGAAAGGCGCGATGAAGAAACCGCAGTTGGCAGCTTGCAATGGTTCATGTAAAGCAAGCGTCTCTCACCTCAAACTAAAGCCAAGAGCGTCAAAGTTTTTAAGTGAGCGCTTTGACTCCACAGCAAACAAAGGCTGGTACATGGCACAGTTCAGCGCATAAGACAGCAAGCTCCCGCGCATACATGAGCCCACTTTGCAACATCATTAACGCAAAACAACTGACCCTGTTGTGGCGTTTCAATGCTGCGACCATGTCGTCAGCTGGCATGTAGCTTCGATCGCAGAGCAAGCCTTCCTCTTCATTCAAAACCTATCAGATATGAAAGCCCTGCTTGATAGTGACAGCAGAGACCAACCATTGTTCGAGTTGATGATGAGCACATGTGCGCACTTACTGTGTACAGAACTATGTGGCCCAAGTTGCTGGCACCAACTTCGTACACTTCAGGGTAAGTCAAACAGAACCTCACTGAGGCAGAGTCCCACGGCTTGTGAATGGCGCCGAGCTCGTTGCCTAGATAGCGCGCTGGCTTCATGAGCCTGTGTCGCAAGTGCAATGGGCATCAACACTCCTTTCACAGCATGTGCATGATGTCATGCATTACAGACAAGTGCTACATCAGCCATCACAAGCCTGACACGTGCAATGCGCCCAATGCATGTATTGACTGTGAGCAGACGCTTCCTCGTGTGCCATGCATTGTGATGCGCTCAGTTCTGCGTGAAGTATTGTAAATGGTAAGCGCAGAGTATGTACAGGCTGCGTGACATACGCACATCGCATCCATCCAACCCACAAGGGTGACTGTGATTATTTGAATGTGACTTGCAATGTAGGACATTAGCATCATTAGCAACAAGCATCACGCGTGCTGGCCTGCGGCTGAGTCCGGTGACCTGGTTGCAGGAATGCAAGTATATAAACAAACACAATCGTCACGACGGAGACATGCAAGAACCTTGCGTGCAAACAAATTCTTCTTTCATGCAGAATGACAGCACATTGGTGTGCAACACAATGCAGTGTTGCAGTACATTTACGTAAGTAGGAGCTGCCCATCAACAAACTCACTTGACCCATTCCTTCTTTGGAATGCCCGCTGGCAGGTCATCATCCAGCACAAGCTGATGCTTCAACCCCTCCAAGCCAGCTGGCTCAACTGCCAGGGCAGCGTTTGTTGGCCAGCAGCTCCGCCGCCTCCTTCCATTAACTCTCCCTCTGCGGAGGCGCAGCTCCTGCTGCTCGGCCCTTCGGCCAGCTGCACAGCCGTGGCAACACGTCACTGCAGAAGCGAGAGCTGAGACACCAGGCCCGAGACATACCGGCAGCACCGCCGCCGCCGCCGCCATCATGCTGGTACACTGGCGTAAGCTACTGCACTGACAGACCCCACCAGAAATCGGAGCTGCTGAGACTTGACTCTCATCCTGAGAGCCAAGACTTGGGCTCGAGTTCAAGGGCGAACGTGAACGTGTATGCAGTTGCACAAGTGACTTACAGACTGAAAGTTGCAATGAAAGAGAAGAGACCGTTGCTGTGACTGCAATTGATGGTTCACCATGCCCTCCTGGGAACGCATGTTACAGCTGTTGGGGTGCTGTGAACGTAGCTTATGCTGTTGTTATCGCTAGCAGCTTGTCGTGTAGACTTGTGCGGTGTCAGGAAAACTCGGTTATCAGCCAATGAATGGCTGCCTGCGCATACGCATACGCATGGCACACGCGCATGCGCGCAAACACAAGTGTGTGTTGTTGGGCACAGATGCACGCAGATGTGCCCAAGACACACATGTGCGTTTTGTGCCTATAGGTACGCAGTCTTGCACTCACATTCAGGGCGCAGCACAGAGCACTAACCAATGGCAAGCATGCGTGACATGGTACTTACACGACTGCAGCTTAATGCATGACAGAATGTGCTGCTTGCAATGCCAACAATGGATGCTGTCCCACCGCTGTCGCAAACATGTGCCCGCACAGATGCATGCCTGTGCAACCACTGGGAAAGGTGACGTGTACATATCAATGTTGTCACATACTGCAGCCTCAAAGCACACAATGTAACCCATGTGTACGTATAGTTTCGTGACCATGCAAATGGCAACGCACAACAGCAAATGCTGCCACCACAAAGCCTGCAAGTCCAGCACCAGGCTGCTCATGTGTGACAGCTCAGAGTCGAGTCGTACACAACATCTTTGTTGCAAAAAAATGGCTGTGCATTACACAGCATGCTACAACAGTTATCAAAGCCACAGTATTCTAACAGTCAATGTGTTTGATCAAGGCTTACGAGAGAAACAACTCCTCGCATTGCTTTCTTGTATCGTTCGGGCTGGTGACCGTATGCCCAACTGTTCTCTCGCTTTCAAAGATCTCATAGTCATTACCACCCTGTGCGAAACCGCAGGTTCAACCATAATGAGTTGTATACACCAAGTTCATCTCACAGAGACCAACCAAGAAAGTGTACCTTGTATGTCTTGTCACCAAAGAAATGGATCTCCTTGAAGTCATCAAGGTACCGCAGGCAGAAGGTTTTGTCCCAACCAGAGGGGAATACCTGGTGGTGCGCAATGCTTGTGTCACGCTTCATGAGGCAACGCATGGCAGAAAAATTGGCCTTAAAGTATAGACTGACAAACTCACATCAAAGCTGATCTGCCCTCCAATTGAGTACGTCAAGTTGAGGTGCGCAAACTTCTCTTGAAGGACCTTGACCATGGCTGACCTCACATTGTGCACCTGTGGAGTCAAATGTAAACAAGGCGCTCATGCGGCGTGTCATATGCAGTTAACATGAGCAACACGAGCGTGGGTTGATGTACTTCGCACTGCATCCAGAACATACAGTGTGAGTTCTGACCTTGTCGTACTGCTCAAACTCATCTCGTTCTATCTGACTGCAGTTCCTTCCAATGGGCGACACGTTAAGCATGCCCATGCGGAACTCAATGAATGTGCCACTGCACACGGAACCCCACGTCATCGCATTGTAGCGTGTTGTTTGTACAATGCAATCAACCCCATAAGGGCAAGGCCACATGGTATGTGCCACGATGCACTCGACAATTGTTATTGAAGTACCTACCGTTTGATTGGGATGTCCATGTCCGCAATGTAGTGCAACACGAAGTTGATAAGAGACTGCAAAGTACAGAAGCTGATGGATGCTGAGCAGGTTCGTGTTGCTTAGCCCAATCACTCAAGCTGCCTCATGGAGCATAAAAAGTTGCAACCACTCACCTTCAAGTTGTCCTCACCCATGTGGGTTCTGATGTCCTGCATGCAATCAGTCAGTGTAAAAAAAGAATATTGAGTTTCCATGGTAGTCATTGTCAAACCACACTTGTACTGACCGTCTTTTCAATGAGGTGGCCTGCTTTGTGAGCCACAAGACCGTTCTCGGAGAAAACATAGTCAAAGGCTTGGAGAGCTGCAAGCACAAACGAGCATGTCATGCAACCACCCAGTGTGCAGCACCGTAAACATGACCCAGGACACATTGCCCGCGTGTAGTCCTTACTGTTAGCACCAAGCTGCTCCGAAATCTTCACCAGATCCGAGCCTCCGACTATGCCTACAGTGACGTGCTGCAGAGAGAAGTAACACTCAACATGTGACAGATCATCTTCTGCTAGGCCCCAACTATCCAACAATGCAGATGCACTACTAGCTGTCACAGCATATCCAAGCTCAGCGGGACACTCAAAGAGCCTAAATGTCAACGAAAGTAGCACACCTGGCGCAGCTGTTGCATGAACTCCAGCATTTCGGGAGTGGCAGCCTGCGCAGGCGAGTCACTGGCGTGTGAGCACTTGCAATGTACATGGTTACCATATGTCTCAGGAATGTTGAGCAGGCAGAAGCATAGTAGCTTGTCGCACATAGCATGCTACCACCGACTTCAATGCAACACCGTACATTGCGAGGCTTGGTTAACGTGCCATCCACGTCGAACAGCGCAATGACACCCTCCTTCTTGCCCATCTCGACGATATTGAAGGCTCTCTTTTCCGAGGCTGCTGTCCACCTCCGCCACCACCGCCGCTGCCACCCTCCTCACCGACGCGTGCGCTTGCGACAGCTGGCAAAGCTGACCACTGCGCACGTACTTATTCCTCTGCTCACGCTTCAGCACAGATATCTTTTGCGACGGACATCCAGTCGGGAATAGGTAGATCGAGCATCATGCCCGCTGGCTCTTGCCGATGTCTGGGACGCGATTGCGATATCGGAGACACCTCGCGTGCATGTCTGAAATGACATTCCAGAAACCGACGAAAGCTAGAAAATCAATTTGTTTCCTGGAGAAAATGCTTGAGGCTGTGCTTACAGCTGAGCTGAGCGTGGAGCTGACAGGCAGCCTGAGCGATCATACTTCAGCTTGCAGCTGAGTTTGTAGCTGAGGCTTTACCTGAGATTGTAGGTAGTCTGCAAGCTGGGTTGCAGCTGAGCTCATGCTGAGGCGTGAAAGCTAAGCTTCAAGGTGAGCTGACCTTTCTTCTCTGGGATTGTGCTGGTGGCGAGCGTGATCGTCAATTGTTGGAAGCTGAGGGAAAGGCGGTTTGCCGGGAGTGATCTCTCGGACAGGGGAACAACTTTAGAGGCAAGGTTGCAACGAGAGGGTGGCTGCTGGGCAGCGTGCTGGTCGGATTGTGCGAGCTGGTTGCTGTTGAATTGCAGGTGGGTGTGCTTGCTGTTTGGCAAATTTTGCTTGGTCGTTACAAGTGTGGTGGTGGTGGTAAAGGTTGTGGTGTCGCAGGAACCAATCTGTCTAGCTGAGAGGCTCAGGGATTGTGTTGTTTGCGTTATGCTGCGGTGGTTTGCAAGAATGTGTTTGCGGTGGCTGATGCTTGATCTGGCATTTGATTGAGCAAGGCAGATGGGTCGCACTTTGCAGTGATCTACAGCCCGGCACGGCGTTTCTTGAGTTTAAATTGGCGAAAACTTGAAGTCGTCATCATAACACGTGAGGTTAGCGCTGAGCTAAACATGTAGGTTGGCGCTGTTCACACAGTATTTAGTAATATCTCATATGGTAACCCCACTTCACACGCCTGACAAGCGGGCAGCCCACAACGGCTGCTTGCACAGCAGAATTTCTGCCATTTCTTATTGTTATTTCAGGTAACGACTCAGATGTAGCTCCATACCGTGTAGAGGTCGCAGCTCTCCCATTGCACACGTGGTTGAAGTCGTGCCATATGCCTTAGGAGTACGTACTACGTAGTTTCGGTGCCGACGTCACATTCAAGACTTAAAACTCAAAAGTTTAGCTGCAGCGATAGTCATGTCTCATCAAGCAGGATACTCAGCATCCGAACCTACAAATACGCCCCCTGTTCGTGTTGTTGTACACATCCTTGCATGCACTCAGTTGCCTGCATTCACTTGCGTGCACTCGCTGATGTTTGAATCTGCCAGCAGGCAGCCGAGAACTGCATGGAGCTGGGGTGAACTTCCCGTAGTAGCTTGTATACTACTTGGTTGTCCGCAAGCATGGCAGGAGAACGCGATGCGCAGAAGATTGCCAGACTTGAGGAGAAGATCAAAGAGCTGACTGCGATCAATGAGGCGCTCACACGAGATGTTGAACTCCTTTGCATACAGGCAAGCATTTGGTACCTGTGTGTATCTTGTGTTGTGCTAGCCTCATAGTAATGCACGCGGCACTGCAGTACTACAATGTTGTCGCATGCATGTGGATTTTTCATGCGCTTAAACAACCACCTGTTGAATGTTGGTTGCATTATGACACAGTCACAAGGAGGAGGCAAGTTTAGGAGTGAGGCTCAGCGTGTAAAGGACATCATTCGCAACTTTGAGGCAAGGCTTTCAGCAGCATCAGCAGAGCAGGACCGGTCTAGGCATGAGGCTTCAGCTGCTCGCAATGCAAGCCAAGCAGCCGATAAGGCCATGATCGAGATTGAAGCGCAGGTGAGTACCCCAAAGGGTTAGAGGATGCGTATGAACAAAAGTATCCCTTGCTCTCATGCCTTTACACCTCCAATGCTGCAGAATGGTGCAGCATGCCAGGCGAGTAACAGCGCTAATGAACCGCAGGTAACCAGCCAAAGTGCAATACGCAAGTGGCATGCAGTGCATTGTTGTTGCACTTGCGTTATATGCGGAACAACACAAAGCCAGTGTCAACTATGTCTCTACTGTTACTAGTGTAAATGAACGTCAATGATGCCACTTCCAGCGCATAAATGCATAGACGCAAACCGCGATATCACATGTGAGAACCATCTCCATAGTTTGGCTGTCCTTGCAGCATTTACGCAGACACGCACATGCATGTCAGCTGCAGGGACGTTTATTTCATTCTTTTCCTTAAGCTTCATCTTGTTGCTTGTTGTAAATGAATGCGCTGCTAGGTCAAAACCTTGGAAAAGGATGTCGCCTTCTATCAGGCCGAGGCGTCATCCGCATTGCTCCAACGGGATCAAGCGAGTGCAGATGCCAGCATCTTGATTGCAGAGCGCGACAGCCTGCGGGCCGATGCCGCACGCGCATCACAATTGGAGCATGACCTCAAAGTCGCCGATGCGGATCGCACTGCGTTGAAGAATCAGTTAAGGATTGCTACCTCGGAACGTGAAGTCTTGCAAAGGGTGTGTGCGCTGTTACTGTAGCTACAACATCTCATTATCCAGCTTGCTCAACTGAAAAGCTGTGAAATATAATTCATTGCAAGAACGAGTGTCATCCACCCTTCATGAGCTGTTGAAAGACTCCGTTTGCTCGTGCAGGAAGTGTATAGGTTGCGTGACGCGCGCAACGAGGCATTTCAGAATACGAACGCTTATCATGCAGAAGTGTCCCTGCTGAAGGCAGAACGTGATGAACTGAGAAGCAAAGTGAAGTACATGGAGGACCAGTACAAAGCGGCCAAGTGCTCGACTGAAGAGCTTCTGGACCAAATAACCAAGCTGCAGGGTGAAGTTGCGGCTCTGACAGCACAGTGCGAAGAGCTGCAGCCGGCAGCGCAATTCATGCAGGATCAATACAAAGCTGTCAACAGCAGCATTGAAGAGCTACAAGATGTCAATCGCAAGCTGCAAGCTGATGTGGTGAGAGCTGCTTACTTCATCGTGAGGCAGTGTATTGCATGTTGTTGATTCATTCCTACAGACTGGTGTTGACCACGTGTGGCATGCAGCAAGAACTCGAGGCATACAAAGTTCGAGCGCAACAGTTGCAGCTAGATCTCAACACAGCACATGAAGAAGTACAACGCACAACCGAACAGCGAGACGAGGCACAAGACCAGGTAATCACCACCTGTACTGCTAGCGGCATGTTGGTATGCTTCGATTGACATGTGGTTGGACGCCGTAGGTTGTTGAGATGAAGAAGCAGTTGGCTGCTGCCAACGAGCAGGCAGAAAAGGTGAGTGTCCTGTCACTTGCATCATAGTGTTTGTCATGTGCCTTGACATGTGCGAGTTGGACAACAGGTGCCTCATTTGCAAGCTAGTTGCAACACGCTTCAGTTAGAACTTCGGCAGGTGCGCAGTCACATGATTACTGCACGAGCATGGCTGCTTCACAAATGTGCTTTGAAGCGTTTTGTGAGTGGAACCCTACCAACTCCTATGTTTCTGCTTGCATAATATTGTCGCTCCATGTTGGTACATCTTCTGAGGTGCGGCACATAGGCCGACATGCATGTTGCTGACTCGAGTTGTTAGTGGCGTGTCAACAGGTTCAGGAAGAATTGCTAGTGGCGTGCAGGTCACTGCATGAGGTACTCGCAGGATATGGCACAGCAGCTTTGCGTCTTGGTTTCATTGTCTGTTTGCTCTCGCTGTCACCTGGCGCTTTCTCACTACGTGACCTCCTCACAGGAACAGATTTTGCGTGCTGAAATGGAGGAACAGGTTCGAGGCAAATGGCATGCTGTTTATGTCGCTGTCATGGACTTGTACTGGGGATGTGTTGGCACTTTGTGACTCTATCAACACCCTAGCAACTCTGTGACAGGCTACCAAGTTGTCAGCTTCACATGCTACGGCACGCGAAGTGCCAGCGCGGGCTGTGCAGGAAGCGGATTGTGACATGGTATGGTTGTGGCTTGCAAACCTTGCAAGCGACTTTCGACTCCAATGTTTTTTAACTTATCAAGTGGCACAACACAATTAAGAGAGTTGGCTGTTGTCAGGATGAGAGGTCGTTGTCGGCAAGGGATGAGCTAGCTCTGCAGGATCGTGTGAACAAGCTAAAAACTCAACTTGCACAGGTGTCTTGTCAGCCGAACAGTCCAAGCCAATGCTCCTCTTCCTCTATTGCTGATCAGCCACGATTGCAGTGCTTAACCCAGGCTGCTTGTTTGGCAGGCGGCAGAGCAAAAAGTAGAAGCGCTGATACAGCTGGCACAGATCAAGGCAGACCAGGGAGCATGGCAGGAACGAGAAAAGTGGGTATCACGTGTGTCATGCTGTCTTGCTGCTTCGACATTTGACAATTGTGATGATTGCAACTGTTGCACTGGTTCTCTGCAAGCGATTGACATGTGTCATGCATGTATCCAGGCGCATGCAAGAAGAGTTGATTCGCCTACGGCTTCAAGAGACTCCCGGCTCATCAAGTCCCGAGCACACTCTGAGCGGCTCTAAGTTATCATGGCTGTTTTCAGCAAAAAGTCGCCGGGACTCTTCACCTTCAAGATCTCCTTCAATATCCGCGGACGTAGTTGACTCCCGAGACTCAGCATTAGCCAGGTCCTTTACGCCATTCTGCATGGCACATACAGCCTTGGTGCACCAAAGGACTGAGTGACAAGTCAGGCACAATGACGTAACAGCATCAATTAGCTTACTGCATATAACCTTGTTGCGCAGGTTGCAAGCTGAAGTGTGCGTGTATAAAGACCGCGCATCTAGCGCACTTGAGGTTGCAAAGACCGCACGCCATTTGCGAGCCAAGGCATCAACGGTGCGCATACAACTTCAACAGCAATATGAGACAAAGACATGCACTTGGCATCACATTGGCTCAACACGATGTTGTATACAGGTGCTTGGTGAAGAGGCAAAGCACAGCACCAAAATACTTAACGAGGTCTTCTTGGAAGCTGGCCACTTGAAGCTGAAGTATGGCTCAGGCAGCTCGGGTCCCCCAAGTCCGACCCCGGCAAAGTCCCGAGAGGATGATCTGACGCAGTTTGACTGTGTTATCGGGGTTGAGGTAGCGGAGTTGCTGCTGCAGAATGCGTCGCTTCTCCGAGGTGTACTAAGTCACTAAGCACAGGCTTTTCCTGCCATAAACAGTTGTAAGTATCTGCAAGTATCTGCAGTAGCTGTTGTGGTTTGGTGATCAGTTTTCAGAGACTGGACGCAATGTTGTTTTCCGCTACTATGATATGTGGTATGAGGAACAAATACCAAGCTATGTATTGAGCAAGGTCTGTTGACGCAATCAACACACGCTTATTGGACAAATGCACGAGGCATGCGACTGCACTGCCTGCGTGACACCTCCGCACCCCGCTATTGGTCACTGACCAAAGTCACTCCAGTGACAGTCCAATCGGCCCATCGGGATGATGGGAAAGAATTTCATTGAGCATCGCGAGCAATGATTCACCACTGTTTTGCTGGGGCTGTAATGTTTATAGTAGCACACCCCTTTTGTACACAGAGTAGGTGGTCGTGTATGTAGAAGTGAGGTGAGTGCGCCGCATGCGTGGTGTGACCTGAATGGGCAATCCCCTTGCGCATCTACTGTACAATGCACAAGGAAATGCTCACTAGTTCAGTTGCACATCAGAACAACGACCTTGGTTGATGGGTATATGCATACGTTTGTAAACCAGCAAGATAATGCCCTCACTTGCCCAGCAAGTGGCAACACCATCTGAAACTAGTTGCTTAAGTTAACTATTCTCAACGACAACTGCATAACGCATTGCACTCATTGGAGTGAACTGCTCATGCCTGCGGCTGCCACAACCTTCTGCCATGCTTGCATAACAAATGTACAACCAGCCTCTACAACAGTGAAGCTAAATTAAGCGGCAGCCTTGAGAGCCGCCTCCTGTGCGTTACAGATCTTCACAAATGAAGGCCCCTGCACCACAGCACACCGTGTTGTCAACATGTTGTCAACAGCCTCACGACACAATAAACCAACACTAAAGAGGTTGGATCCCACCACACATGATGCAAGCTGCAAGAGCCCAAACCAACATGCGTGTACAGTGTATTTGTCGACTGCTGTATGAATGAAAACACTAGTAGGTATGGTGGACATTGTGCAAGTGTTGGTGCAGACGTGCGACCATTATGCTTACGGCTTACACTACGGCTCGTCCCAATACCTGCAGTGATGCGCCACCGACAAGGAAACCATCAATGTCATGTTCCTTTGCCAGGTCTTCGCATGTGGCTGGTGAAACAGAACCTGTCATAACACGTAACAAGTAAGCAAGGATAACAAGTGAGCAGGGACGCTCCAGGTCGCGCTTACATACAAGCAACCGGCGTTCATGCAACAACAACTTGACGGTTGTTTGTGAGGCTAAATGACTGAGCACAGGAACAGGTGGCTGCTCACCTCCATAAATGATGCGTGTTGCTGATGCAACAGACGGCGAGACATTGTCGTTGAGCCATTTCCTTATGACTGAGTGCACCTCCTGTGCGTCGGATGGAGAAGCCGTCAACCCTGTCCCGATCGCCCAGACGGGCTCGTATGCAACCACAACATTGGTCCAATCCTCAATTTCCGCTGCACACACACAGTACATGATTCAGTCAGTACGTACATTCCATGGCTCTAGTGCTTTCGCAGCTGTGATTACTATGAGCCAGTATGCACAACACAACCCAAAAGTTCAAAACAAAATGACAAGACTTGGTGTTGGTTTTAAAGCTCCCAACACATGCTCAATGAATCAAGCACAATAACGAGGATCAGTACTGATCAAGCAATGCAAGCCGTCATTTGCAGGCGTGAGGGGCACATGATGGCAAGTAATGGCAAACTATGACCGCTATGCCGGCTCAAAATCTATACCTGCCAGTGCCTCCAACTGCTTTGTGACAACGGAAAGAGTTTGGTTAGACTTCCGCTGGTCGCCAGTCTCACCGATGCACGCAATCACCTTCAACCCTTTTTCAAGAGCATAATGTGCCTTCTGCCCCACAACCTGCACACATGCAACCGCGACCATTTGTGAATAGTAATCTTTAACAACAACTATAACAGTGGCGACCTGTTTACAAAACTAAGTGCACCATGGAACGCAAATGCTCCATGTTGACACTCAATGCGAGTGCATGACAGCACTAACCTCATTGCTTTCACCGCAGAGAGCTCGGCGCTCAGAGTGGCCGAGGATGACCCACGGAATGGAAGCATCCACAAGCATCTCAGCACTGTAAGTGAGATGGTGATTGCAAGCAACAGTTGAGTTGGAACCGAAGTACACAACAGCATACCAGTTGTCAACGGAACATAAAACAAGCTCACACCTGATTTCCCCAGTGTATGCGCCTCCAGCACGTATCCAGCAGTTCTGTGCGGACACTTGAATATTTGGCGTGATGTCGCGAGCAACGGCGTCGAGGTAAATGAAGGGCGGAGCTACTATGACTTCTGCAAACAAGCATACACAATATTGTTGATGAGCTCAAGCTGCTTAGTCAGCAAAGGTCAATGTGACGGCTGCAACTAAAACAAGCCCCAGTTCAAAATCATGATGGCGATAATGCTGCTGCTGCTAATGATGATGCCATTTATCACATTGCAGTTTGCATGTATCAGGCATGCATTTGGCAAGGCAAGACTAGCTAAATTGGGGCTGCAAGGAACAAGCTCAGTGACCCTTGTACAAGTTTTGAGTGCAGCAAGTGCATTGCTCTCATTGTCCCTTTGGAGGAAGTGCAGCCTTACACACTGCTGTCATACATGCACACGCACCAACGTCGCTGGGGAAGTTGCCAGCGTTTAACTCTGAAACAAGCTTGTCTACCGAGCTCCGTGTACCATTCTGCAAAAGCACAGCCGGGTAAACACACAGCAGTTCAAGCGTAGACATAGACCTATCAAGCAACCACTTGGCAAGGCGCTCCCCGCATTGCTCCTTGGCAAACTGCTCAGGCAGCATGCCAGTAGCAATGCATTGCGCCAGTGCACACGACTTACGCATTTCCAGTTGCCTCCCACGAAAAACTGCCATTCAAAGGCACAATCCGTAAGTTGCAGGCGGGAATCTCACGCTTACACACAAAGAAGGCAGCGGAGACACAGACAGCACCAGTGCATTGCGTCTAGGGGGACTAATCCAGTAAGCAGCTTGCGCATTATGCTGGACACTGACCACCAAGCTTGTAGCTACTGTGCGACGCATGTGCAAGGTAGGCACAAAACCCAAAGCCCAAAAGACCCTTACTTTGCCTGACGCCTTCATGGTAACCAGCAGCCGGCGTTGGCTGCCAGCACCAGCAGGGACGGCGGCGGCGACGCGGGCGCGGAGCTCCCTGGCTCCGCGCAGTGCCGGCCTCAGGGCCACAGACGATGGCGACGACGACGAGCTCACCACCGCCATGCGCGCGGCTGCTGCAGCGGCGGCGGCGGTCGCCATTGTCGCCCCGACCACAGGCCAGGCAGCGGAAAAGCCTGTTCAAGTTATCCGCACGCCAAGTGTCGACAGCAGGGGGGGCACAAAAGTTTGTCTCATCTGGGAATGTATCGAACAGTTTTTTCAGGGTTTTGCATGGGAGCGGCTAACAAGTGAGTGCGTCTGAGGTTAATCGTTGTTTGTGTGTTTTGCCTTGTACATGCGGCTGGCACAACTGGTGTATCAGCCTGTTGTAAAAGGGACAACACACATGTCGCTGCCTTACATTTATCTTGATGTCTTGATCTAAAATAAAAGTTTGCATGTTAATACCTATCATATGTACTAATTCAAATAATGCGCAACAAGCTTGAGGCCAAAACATTCATGCTTGTGGTAATCAATCATAGTATTATTACATTGTATTTCAACATTGGTGTCAATTAGATACTTTTTAAAACTTGGCACCTGTTCAAGAGTCACAGCATGTGGAAATTTATTACATTTGTATTATGATGCAAAACCATTAAAATTAAGTCCAATTACAAGCAACACCCCTACATCTTCTCTTGTGCTTAATTCTCGCTATCAATGCGTGCATGAGAGACACATATGATGCACACACACACACACACACACACACACACACACACACACACACACACACTAGCGGCAGCCTGCGCTAAATCAATCGCAGCGGCTCACCTTCTACCAGCTGGGCCACATCATCACCTATCCCCACCTCCAACACCTCCGACATCAAAGTACATGACAACTACTCAATAGTATAGACACATCCAACTGAGGCGACCCTAATGGTCCACGCACGCCAACTTTAAACATGTACTATCTCCTCTCTCCGCTTCCTCTTATCTTGCATGCAAGTGTGCAGCTCTCGGTCGCACGCAGTATGCGACATACTTCGCATTGATAATTGCTACTCTCTCTCTATCTTTCTCTCTGCGAGAGAGAGAGAGAGAGAGGAAGAGAGAGAGAGGGAGAGAGAGAGAGAGGGAGGGAGAGAGAGATGTGTGCTGACACTGCGTGTGGGCGTGACATGACGTGTGCGTGCGTTCGCAATGTGCAATCTCTACCACTTCGCCAACGCACACAAGGCAACTATGGCAATAACAATGATCGCTCCCGGAGATTATCTCACTTATATTATATATATGCAGTATATATACATAGCGTTTTGACTATACTCATAGTAAAAAAACCATGTATATTGTGCACATCGGCCTTGTGTTGCATGTATTAAATAGCGAGGTTGGCTTGTAACTATATTCACCTACTTGCGTCCATGCTGAGCTGTGCCTACTTTTTGCTTCTATGCACTGCTTCACTTTCATGTTTCCACTACACTACCGTGTGTATGAGTGCGAATCTCACATGCTTGGGCCCTATAGACAATACTACACACATTTAGTCAAGGTGCAGTATCAGGAATAATGCATCCTGCTATGAGTGCCAGCTGTAATAACAATTTGTATTAAATGAACATGAGAAGCATGGCAGTGCCATGATGGCACCCATGTGCATTGAATGGCGTCGTCGACTCCGGGCCTACACTGTCCATCTGTAATAGTCTATTACTAGTGGAGCGTTGATGGACACTGTACAGCGTCTAACAACCGCGCCTTTCACCGCATGCAAGCTTACACACTGTGCAGCAAGAAGCACTGACGGTGTTGCTTGCAGGTATGTTGAGCGCAGCGGCGTCGGTGGCGGTCTTGCCGCTGAGGCCGTCATCAGGTGTGAGGTTGACGAGCACAAGAACGGTGTGCAAGCGGAGCCTCCTGGGCGCTGGGCCGAGGTGGCGGACTGCTGGGATCGTCATGGCGAGCAGCCAGGCTGTGAGCAAGGAGGAGCAGGATAAGGGTCAGGTGCCTGCCACCATGCGGGCTGTCGTGCTGGACAAGGCTGGGTGAGAGAGAGAGAGAGAGTGGATACAACCGCAGCGCATGCATGCATTGCACACATCGTACATTTTGACTGAGTGAATGAGCGAGGGAGGGAGATTTGGACGGCTTACTTATTTGAACAGCTGTGTGACTGCTCAATGATGCCGTTGACTGCTCACTACTTAATGCTGAAGCGCAGGCCAGCTTCAACGCTACGCATTGCTGGGGACTTTCCTGTGCCGCAGCCTGCGGCAGGCGAGTAAGTATTGAGAGAATCTTCATGTGTACAGGCACACACCTGCGCCCAATCAGTTGTGTCACAGCACGGTCTTGCTCGTGGTGGTTTCAGTTCTTAGCTTTCCGATTGCCCGTCCAATTACTCACTTGCTAGCTGGCTGCATGCATTTCACGTTTGTGCATAACTGTGGCAGTTCACTTCACCAGGCACTTGAACCTGTATACCATTGCAACACTCGTGTGCAACCGCGGCGTCC
>RHPI01002069.1:2008442-2087172 GCA_009103225.1 Chlorokybus atmophyticus
CCCACCACCACCCCGCACAACGCACACACACATGCGTGCGCGTGTGTACACGTCAGAATGCAAACAGGGAATCCATAGATGATTAACTCACTCAGTCACTCGCTCACTCAATTACCTGTTTTTTTGTGTTGTGACGCAGGCTGCTGATCAAGGTGCATGCTGCTGGGCTCAACCCAGGTGAGTAATGCGTTGATGCCATGCTGTAGCGTCCGTGCATGTGCAATGACACGAGCTGCTCACGTGGTTGTGCAAACTGCAGTCGACTACAAACGCGCCACGTGGGGACGCCCTGAGTCATCTTACCCGCATGTCCTCGGCCTTGACGCGGTATTGCACTATAGGCATCAATGCATGACAACAGTGACAATGCAGAGAACCAATGACAAGTACACAGTGCAGGCAGGGACAGTTGCAGCTGTGGGGTTGGGCGTTGCAGGGTGGGATGTTGGCGATAAGGTGAGCTGCACATATACATATTTGTTGCTTGCAATCCAGAGCTTGATGACACCGGCTTCGGTCCGTGGCAGATCGTCAGTCACAGCAACTTGGACAAGCCCCATGGAGCCTTTGCAGAGTATGCCATTAACACTGCCATTACATCCGTCCATTTGCCAGATGGTACGCCATTGACACTCAAACCAGAGCCGACAGCATATACTGTCTTGTAATGTGCACAGCAGAAGATGGTTTGGCACATAGCTTGAGCCAGTGAGCGTTGCCAACACACTAGTATGCAGGGATTGCTTATGAGGATGCTGCTGCGACACCTTGCGCTGGCTGGACAGCATACCAGGTATGGTATAAACTCAGTTGTCTATTGCACTATGACAACCCATGCACAATACAGGCATGTGAGGCTCAACGTCAATGGAGCTAGGTTGTTGCAACACAAGCAAGCAACAAGCACTTGTTGATCGCGCAGGCTCTTCACTGCAAGATGCACATAAGACAGGGTCAGACTGTCGTGATCACGGGAGCAGCTGGCGGCGTTGGCGGCTTTGCGGTAACATAAATTTCACATGATCCTCCTGCTGTATGGCACATCTGTTGGCAAACATAACAATGTGCCTGAATCCTATTGGTGCAACGGCGCGCAGGTCCAGCTGGCTTCACTAGCAGGCTGCCGCGTGATTGCAACATGTTCCAAGGCCAACTTTGACTATGTAAAGTTACTGGGCGCGACTGAAGTGGTAAATGCACAACCGAGTGAACATCATTGATCAACCCTTTGGCATGTTTTGTGTAAGGGCAACTCATCGGTCGTTTGAAGCCCACATGATCTTGGACGCAGATAGACTACAACGAGCACGCCGACCTTCCTGCACGAGTCCTGGAGTTGACACAAGGTGTTGGGGCAAATGCCTGGTTGGTAAGTTTTGAATTCGTCATCTGGGGCATTGGTTTACTAACGGAAGCACACTTGCATTACTCCTAGGGTGATGTAGACCAATGTTTCCACGTATGCATCTCAATGCATGCAATACAGTGTTGCCACTGCATGCATGCATCTGCCAAGCTCTGCGATTGAGGAAGCTTGAGATTTGTTTGTTGCCAGGAAACGGTGTCGAGTGACAGTGCGAAAGCAGCGCTCAAAGCGCTGGCGTTTGCTGGCGGCATTGTGAACATCGTCGGCACCATTCCTGTACGCTATGCATCAACTTACCTCTGCGCCCGCTCAGCAAGGTTCAACAGGCTTTGGATTAGTCAACTCATGTGTTGCTTTGTTGGAATGCAGGTTGGTGCAGAAGACAACGTGTTCCCCAGAGCTATCAGCGTGCATCACGTGTTCTTCGGTGGCGGACATGCGGCGCCGAGGTGAGCATCAAGCACACATGACATTATGCGTGTTGACTTTCTGGCCTGCGTAACGCTGCTGGTTTGTTAATTGATTGAGTTGAACGAATGGTTGTCTCCTCATTGCAGCAATGACGCACGCAAAGAGATTGCTGAGATTGGCCAAGAGATGACAAGCTTGTTGGCAAAGGGGCAGCTAAAGGTGCGTAGACTTATCGACACGGGAGCAACCTGTATCATGAGCTCTATGGTAGAACATACTACTGTTGTTCACCATCAATGTGAGTGTGTTTTTCCCATTGACAGCCTTTGGTGGGAGAGATCATATCACTTGAAAACATTCCTGAAGCTCTAGGGCGCATCGAGCAGCGGCACGTGAAAGGGAAGATTGTGGCTAAGCTGGTATAAGATATACATGCCACATTTGGACATGGACACACTACATATACAGAGACGTACACGCGTGCGGTACAGTACCAGCCGCCCACTATCACTCTCCCGGACGCCAGAGTTGTACATGGTGTAGTGGGGTCAGTTACCAAGAGTGTTATAAGCTTTCCCAAGCTCACGGACATGCGAGTGCACTACTTCATGTCAACATAGGTCTCAACTGGAATGATCACAATGGCAGCATGTTAATGCGACATGCCAGTTGTCGCAGTAGGAAACAACATGGATACACTCGTGTTGTGCAGACACGCCTTCTGTACTGCCGCTGCACTGAGCTAGGATTGAGCTAGCCTGGCCCCCTACCCTAGTGTTAACGTGCTTGGCAGGCTGCTGTGTGTGCGTGCGTGCGTGTGTAACAGGTGCTATGCAATGATTCACGCATGCACGTGCGTGTGCGCTATTGCGCATGCACGTGCGTGTGCGCTATTGCACACTTCAATACAAAACACGTGCACTCATCAATATGATTCGTTGCGCTTGATTATACACCATACAAGAGGTGCGGGGTGCAGCAGGTGAAACACGTGTATGCGCTGCCTGTCCTACCTTGCACATAGCTGCACATTACAATAGCCCCCCCGACCCAGCTGTGCTTAAGTTTGATTAGGTGATGTGGGTGGTTGAGTTGTTTCGTATATGAATGCTTGATGGCGTCTGTTATGTGTTGTGTCTAGTGGACACTGTCCCACTGGTATTCCGGACCCGGTCCGGTGATCAAGGCTTTATTACCCTATGAATCCCCTTGCAGCAGCAAACAACCCTATATAATAGGGTATAAAATTGTTCCAAGCAGCGGAAGATGCCGCCGTGGCAGTGCCCAAAGCAGGGAAGCTTCCCACCGCAAAAAAGGGACGCTCCCCGCAGTTCTTCCGAATCTCCAACGCTGGCGCCAGCAGGAATCCATTTGTGGGCAGGAGGACAAGAGGGAGGAGGACGAGGAGGAGGAGGAGGAGGAGGTGGCGGTGACTACAGCTGATTGCGAGCGATTTCTCTCTCTCAACCTGCACAGCGCATGGCTCTAGCTTGAAGTCGAGTCAGGTGCGCAGATGGGGGAGCGGCGGCATGATGACCGCTGCCTCAGCATTGCATGCATACAGCTGCCTGCACACACATGCACAGCTAGCTTTCTCCTTCATGCACAGCAGCTTACTGCCTTTCTATATATATTGGCTACATCCATTTTCAATACTATCAACATCAGCATTCATCGCAAAACTGTCATGCGCATGGACAGCTGCAGTGTGATCTGTCGTCAGTAGCAGTAGGAAAGGGCGGCGGCGGCGGCGGCGGCGGCGATGAACTACGAGGCTATTTTGATTGATTGCGACGGGACGCTTGTGGACAGCGAGCCGTGGAGCTGCGAGGCAGTACACCAAGCAATACTGCAGGTCAGAGACAGTCAGACAGACAGAAAGCGGATGCGCACAGCTACTCAGACATAGACAGTGAGACGCGTGTAGACGCGCACACACGTGCATGCATGCTTGGACACACACGCAAGCACACTCCTGTGCACAAGCGCACGAGTACGCATGTGCTGAGTCGATAGGGTTGGTAACCTTGTGTTTTTTGACGACGCAATTGACATTGAGTCCAATGTGCTGCGTGTGTGAAACAAATACCGTCGGTTTGACTTGACATTGCTCTACACAATGCATGCCCTGTTACCAGACTGCATCTCGCATATCGCGCCATGCCTGACACACTCAGTGTCAAGTGGTGATGCAATAGCGATGTGTGTATGCTCATTGATAGGTGACAGGACTCGACGTGCCGCACCAGTTTCCCACTGATTACATCCCAGTATTTGGCCTCGACGCACGAAACACGCTCGTATATTACAAAGGTGAAGACTACACGCGCTTATATGCACCTTGTTTGTAGAAATACAAGAGTATGCATGCATGCGCGTGCGTGCGCGTGCGTGCGCGTGCGTGTGCGTGTGCGCGTGATGTCTCAGTGGCGACTGTCTGTGTGATGTGTATGTGCATTGCAGAGGTGTTCAACACCGATTGGGATGTGGAGGCCCTGATCGGCCCCGTTGTGGCGGCCAAAGAGAAGATATATTTCGAGCAGCTGACTGCGAACGGGGAGCTGAAAGCCTTCCCTGGAGTCACCGAACTCGTAAACAAGGTCAGTTGTCATCATGGTTGTCTTGTCTCTGCATGCGGATGTATGCCTACACATATACGTCTCCAACAAACATGAACACGCGCTCTCATTTGCACGTGCGCAACCATCTGCACATATTGATGAAACCACACAACCACACTCGGAGGGACATGCACAAACACACGCACACGCGCACTACGTGTGTCAACCAACACGATGTCTCTACACATGTGATACAACTATCACATCTGCCCAACCAACACTTGATTGAGTGTCAACGCGCAGGCGAACGAGTTGGGTCTGCAAGTGGCTGTCGCGTCCTCCAGCGAGCCTCCCAAAATCCGGCACAACCTTACGCAAGCCAACATCGACAAGTTGTTTCCCGACGAATCCAGAGTCGTTAGCGCCGTTGAAGTGGCCCATGGCAAACCCGCGCCCGACATCTACTGTGAGTGGTTTGTGTTGTTGGGGTGTGTCGGGTGTGTGTGTTGGTTGGTTCGTTGGGTGGGTGGGTGGGTGTTGGTGTTGATTTTGTGGTGGTGTTTTGGTGTAGTGGAAGCGATGAAGCGGTGTGGCGTGAGTGACCCGGCCAAGTGCATTGTGCTGGAGGATGCCATCGCGGGGCTGCAATCGGGAAAGGCGGCCGGCATGCTTGTGGTGAGACGGTTATGTTGTTGTCACGGCTTGTTGTTACATTGAACAGTCAACGTGATTCTGTCAGTCACAGTCACACTTGAACATTTGGGAGAGTACTTATGCGTATGTGTGCGCGTGCGCACGCACATGTGTTTAAGTTCACTGGCGTGCACGTACACACGTGTCGCTGTGCGTGTATCGGTTTGTGCATGCGTGCGTGCGTGCACGCGTAACATGGGTATGTGCGTGTGTGACATCACTCTGTTTCCAGATTGGTGTCACGAACACATTGCCGGCGGCAATGCTACAGCCTCACGCCGACATCGTCGTGAGCTCCATGCTTGAGATCGACCTGCAGAGTTTGCCGCCGCTCGCAGAGGTGCCGAGGCACGTTGTGCCTGACTCGCTACAAACGGCGTGAACTGTTGAAGTGTTGGTGGGGTGCTGATGCGCATGTGGTGTGTACCAGTCAGTGAGTCGGGGGGACATTTGCTCACCATGAAGGCTGCTGTTTGCGATGTCCATGGAGTATATGAGTGGCAAGTCAGCCGCGATGTGGGTTACAAGATGTGCTATATTCATACACCAGTGGAACGAGATTGTCCTGCAAGCATGTTGCATAGTGCAAGTAATTCATCATCGCTTGGTTGCGTCTTGCTATGTACCTGTGGTTGGGTCGCATAACCAGCTGCTTTCTGTACTGCACGCCTTACATCATGGGTGGTTACTATCAGCCATGACACTCTATTTCACAATATCAATAGTAAACGAAACCTTACTGCGTTGCATCTCCTGAAGTTTACAAAGTATCAGCGCCTGCCAAATGATAGTGGATGTGTTCTTGCATTAACACGTCGACTTCGCACACAAAACAGCTGGTATACACCGGCGAACTGCATGACACCTTGGAGCAGACAGAGATCTTGCCTACAAGCGGAGTGGGCATGCTGCAGAGTGTGCTGGAAATCTGATGACACCCGCTTATGGCGAGTCAGTTTTCGCATTAACTCAGTGTACTGCGCCTCCAGCTGTATGCAAGGGATGCAGATTAGGTACACTATGCGTAGGGTATATGCACAGCACACAATGGCCTCAGACAGTGGTTGCTAAAAGATCTGCAACAGTAGGGATGTGCTGCCATCCCCGAACTGGCACATTCCCGCAGCCTTGACCACCGCGCGGCAAAGCGGGCACGTGCGCTCCCGGTCAAACCTGCATAAGAGTGTCTACATATCAGATTGTGTGCAACATTTCACGTGATGATGCATGTCAAGCCTATACACAACATGAGCACAGCGATTTCAACCTAGTGTCTCTTACCATTCGGACACGCACTCCTCGCAGAAGACGTGTCTACACACCAATGATATTGGCAGCTTCATCTTCTCTTGGCAAATGGCGCACAAGTCGCCCGCTTCCATGACCTGCAAGTTTGTGAACCACAACTCAGTCAGGAGCTCACTGTATGAATGTGCTGCTCAACATGTCATGGCACGTGCGCAAGCGACATGTCACAGAGTGCAACTGTCCAAGAAAGTTACCTCATCATGTGACGCATACTGGCCATACAGCAAATCGCTCTGTCGCAAACTCCGTATGGACGACACCAGCGTGCATACCTGATAGCATTAACACGTTGACCCAACTCAAGTACAATAACGACACTAATGATAGGGTAATCCAAAAAGAACAACGCTGACCTTCTCAAACGAGGATGTGACTTTGAACCCCAGGTAGAGTCCCGTGAGCAGCGAGGAAAACAGGCGACCGTACGCGTCGTTGAGGAAGAAGCGGTACCACACGGGCATGGGCGCAAGAGCACGGTAGAACAGGGAGAAGTGCTCCACTACAGTAAGCAGCTGCGATTGCTGTGAGGGAAGAGAAAAAACAAAGTGACATGAGTGGAGGGTAATAGTGTGCACAAACAATTAAGGCTTGCATTGGTTGTGCAATTTCGCACCTGCCGGCGCGCTGGCCTCGCACTCTTGTGGCCATACGTCATCAGCGTGATGGCTTTAACAACCATTGCAACGAACCGTATCAACACATCTGCCATAGAGCACACACAACATGTCAAAATCCAACCAACAACAAGAAAGCGTGTTGCTGGCACTGTAGTTGCCTTGCAAACTACTCATGTGATGTTGGCAAACTTTGGTTGTGTCATAACTGTGAGAACTGCCTCTCTATACTGTCATGACAACAACATGGCAACAAATCAACCAATGTTGTCTTACCATTGACTGCAACATTCCAGATCGCATCCCAAAGCGTAGGGATCTTTGCCGGCGGTATCATGACCAACGGCCGCCACAACGCTTCCGACTCGAAAAGATAGTATACACCTCCAACATGAATGAGAAGAAGCACAGACACCCAACCCAACGCTATCAACTCCCGTTCCTCCTGCACGCATGCAACTCCCGTGAGGCCTTTTTCGCATTGACACATACTGCACAGCAGCAATTCAAACCTCTCACCTTTAATGCAACCTGTTTACGTATCAATTCGTTAACTCTGGCCAAGCACAGCGTCAACCAACCAAAGGTGATGATGCCTGCAGATGGGCAGGAAGAAACATATAATGTGTTCCTTTGTACAACACGAGTGCTAGTTTGTGTTTCCTTGTATGAGATCGCACACAACTCATTGGCTCTTACCGTAACAATGCTGGTGCAGAAAGACAAGGAACAGCAAAAAGCAGAAGGGCAGAGCCTGCTCCAACCACCTGGCCGCAATCTGCAAGCCCCCAAATAAAGTTAACACCACACTGCAGGCATGGAGCATGTTACACAAGCTGCACGCAGGCCGCACGACCACTGCATCGCGAACCATACCATCAGCTAAGTATGAGATGTCCCGGATGACAAACGCTAATGCCGTCCATAAGCTACAACTAGCAACCTCATGTTCTTGAGTGATAACAGCTGAGCCGAGCCAAAACAGCAACTTGTCCCAACAACTGCTGCCCATTCGATCCAACATATGCAAGCTCACCAACCTTCGTCACCTCACCTGCAAGTCAAGCTCGGTTGCGGTTGTTGTTGCCGCTGTTGTTGCGACATTGCCGGTCACATTGCCCGCATCAACCCCGCGCGCAGCATCCTGCCCAATGCCAGAAGGCAGCGGTGCGGACGTGCCGATTGCTTCAATGTCCGCAGCGGCCGTGATGGCTGCACCATCATGGTGTATGCGGTTTGATGAGACGGACCGCGTCAAAGGCCGGCCTGGTGTCCCCAAGTGGATGGCAACTTCCACGCCATGCACCTGCGCACTGTGTGTGTGTATGTGCGTGTGCAATGATGTGCAATAATGTACACGCATGCAAAAAGCCAGGAAAATCTGCACAGCCAACCAAAACGGGAACTAAGAAACCTTGTGGAGAAACACTCAGGACTGCTTTCAATTGATGTGACATTATAAGGCAACAGGCGAAGCTAGCTTACAACCATAATCCACGATCACCATAGCATGACAACATGCTATGGTGATCTACTTGCACAAAAGCTCACACCCATCCATAACACAACAACTATTGCATGGAAGCCAATAAGCACGTGCTTGCGCATCGGTACGTGTTTCACACACGCACACACATAGCACCTGGTCACGTCAAGCAGCACAGAATGTCTGCAGTGGCCAATGCCCATGGTTATTTCGCCTAATTGCTGGCTTACCAGACACACAAAGCTTGTCACTGCCAGTGTGTGTACCATGAGACTTCATTGTTTACCAACAACTGTTGTAGCCATCCAAATTGCAAACTTTGGCAGCAGAATAGCCTATAGAATGCTAAATGACACACACACACGCACAACTAATCACTGACAACAGGTGACTGTACACTAGCTGCAGGGTTTACATCATAGCACATCGGCACATAATGACAAGTGAGATCCAATGCAGCATGTGTGTGCGCATGCGCATGTGCAATTTTCTGTGCAATGCAGCGTGTGTGTTAGCGACCATGTATAGATTAAAACCGCACCTGCTGCTCGCTACCGTCCTGCGCACGAGCATCCCCCCCACCACGTTCCGGCAGCGAGGAGGAGGCTATAGCCTGGCTGCTAAGCTGCCCACCTCTAGCAGATAATCCACCTCCTCCTCCTCCCATGATGCTGCTGATCTGCAGGACAGCAGAGGGCAGGAAGTGCCGCCGGAGGAAAGGAGGAGCTTGCAGGAGGTGCAGGCCAAGGCGGGAAGAAGGAGAAGGAGCAGGCGAAGGAGAAAGGGAAGCTGATGAGAGCAACGAGGAGGAGGCGGAGGACATGGAGGAGGAGCTGGAGGTGGTGGAGGTGGTGGAGGAGGAGGCAGCAGTGTCGTCTCTACTGCTGCTTGCTCCTCCGGAAGTCACAGCTCTGAATTCCAACGCCATGACAACTGATCTGTCTGGTGCTTGCTGCCACCTCACAGGCGGCAGCAAGCAGGAAGCATGGAGTTGGAGTGTACTGTGTAGTCCACTCTGCTAGCCTGGCTGCCTTGCTGCAAAGGACCGGACCAGACCAGAGTAGACAAGACTGGACCAGGCCGGACCAGACTAGACCAGCTGGACCCGACCAGATCAGTTGAGCGGCGGCCTGGTCCACAGTCAGCAACAGGCCTAGGGTTTTGCCTGCTGCACATTCACCAAAACCTTGGTTCCCAACTCCAGATCAACCTCCTGTACGCCACACGCCCAACACCCCGTTGTCAACCCAGTCTCTCCGACCGAGCAGTCAAGCAGTCAGTCCGCCACACCGACACCCACGACCACACCCTCCAACACGTCGCCGCCCCCCGCCGCCGCCCCTGCCGCCTCAGCCCAGCCCCAAGCCCCACTGCCACGCCGACGACTGGGCAGATGTCGCGAGCAGCTTTTGACAACGTCTATCTTCTTCTCTCTCGCCATCGATATAGGAATGGAAGGGCCCCTCTTTGATGCCTTGGAAGCAACGACAGTGTCAATCTGTCATTGGAACGCAACATTGTTGATGAATTGTTGGCCTACTTGACGAGTGTTGAAAATCACTTCGTACTACGTACAAGTTCTTACGTATGAGAGCTGAGTCAGCCGTTGCGGCATAGCGATCTCGATCGACAAGGCCAGAAGTACGGTCTTCTGCGCTATTGATCAGGATCGAATATTCGGGTTTCCAATCGAACGGTCAGAGACGGTCACGTGACCATTGTCGGATCGGACGGCGCAAAGTGCGCCTGAGACGGTTGGCTTGTATGCAAGGGCTTTATTGCCTTTTTCCGCTAGAGAGCTAAATTGATCACACAGAGGGTTTTGCCCCTCTCTCTTGCCAGCTGGCACAGAGAGAGAGAGAGAGAGAGAGAGAGAGAGAGAGAGGGAGGGCGGCTTGCTGGTATGATCGCTCTGTTTTGCTTGCTTGGTTAGGCCCACTTGTTGATCGAGCAAACCTCTCACTCGTGAGAATAAAGCCAGCAACTGCTGGAGAGGGGGGGAACAACCACCTGTTGTTGTTGTGTACAAACGAGAAAGAGAGAAGGCACAACAACCGATGGGAGAACACTTGATGCCGTTGGCAACAACGTATATGCGCTTGGATACTGACGAGAGGACGGCATAGAGGCTAGCGTACAGAGAAGGAGGCTGATTTGCCTGTATGTGTACATGTACTACACGCATACTGTGATAGACAACTGAACACATCATCATCAGCCATCAGCCATGGCGGACGGCTACAACTGGTTCCTGATCCTGGTGGCGGTGGTGGTGGCGCTGCTCGTGGTGGCCGTCTCCGTCTACCTCATCATCAACTACCAGCACCCGGAAGACGCAAACCAAGCATACTTCCCAAAACTCATCGTGGTAAGGGAATGAGCATCACCCACACACACGCACACACACACTCTCGCGCTCTCTGCCACTGCGTGTGGGTGTGAGACGAGTGCTCGCATACGCATTATGCATAATGGTGCAATTCATACTATTCTACACACACACACAAACGTTGTATCCCTCACTACACCACTGATTCACCCCATTTCACTGAATCACTTGACCATTGATTCACTGGTTCACTGGTTCATTGATTGACTAATTTGTTCTTTGTGTAGTTGTTGGGTTTGACGCTGGCGATGTATCAAGTGTTGCTTCTGCCTCTGGACGTGGCGAACCGTGCGGCGTGCAAGGAGAGCATCGCGCTGTCGGCATGCCACTTCACGCTACCTATGGACCAGCTGTGGTGAGTGAGGAGTGAGTGGGAGTTGGGGGGAGTGAGTGGTGTACATATGTCTGTGACACACGCACACACGCATACGCGCACACACGTACGCGCACGCGCGCACACACACATGTGCACGCACTCAGGCACACACGTACACGCACGCGCATGCGCACACATAAACGCACACGTGCACGTGTGTGTGCGCATACAGATACACACACGCGCGCGCACACACATACACACCCACGCCCACGCCCACGCCCACGCCCACGCTCAGACACGCCCATGCACACGCGCACGCACACGCACCCACCCCCACACCCACCCACTCTCACCCATGCACCCACCCACACCTTTCCACAGGTACGCCACAGGCATAACCACAGCCATCCTGGTCGCCATCGTCATCCCCTTCACGATGTTCTACTACGAAGCAGACCAAGAAGAGTGAGTGTTGATGACATCTCACCAACCCCCACCCACACATCCACATCCCCACATTCCCACATACCCACATGCACTCAGGTCTCTGGGCAAGCGCATCTGGTCCGGTTGTCTGTGGCTCTGCGCCGTCTGCGTCACGTTCGGACTCATCCTCGGACTCGGATACGGCCTCGCGGGCAACGTGGAGTACCCCGTGTGGAGAGTCACGTCGGGAGCACAGGTGAGTGTGTGTGTGTGTGTGTGGGTGCGTGGGTGGGTGGGTGGGTGGAATACTGATCATCGTGTTGGTAGGGTATCAATGCGACGGCTTCTTGGGCGACACAGATCAACTCCGCTAATGCGTGTGTCGCGCCGTATTATGACGTTGTCTCTAGCGCCAACACTGTGAGTGACGCTCTCATGTGCGTTCATGTTCATCATGTCACAACATATGTGTCGCACACTCACATGTACATACACACGCATATGCTATCACAGTGCAACGCGAAGAGCGGCGGTCAGAAGATCACTTGGTCCATCCCGACCTCGTTCCCCGTGTACGTCATCGCCGTCGGGTCCATCATAGGGTGGATACTATTCATGGTAAACAACAACAACAACAACAACAATCACCACCACAACGAGGAGTGATGCGAGTCTAACACATACACACGTGCAGGTTTTTGCTGGCGTGGGAGTGATTGCGCTGCCGCTAGATTGGATCCAAGGCTGGTTCACGCGGCCGAAGAAACAGATCACAAAGTCAGAGTACATCAAGGTGAGGGGGGTGGGGGAGGTGTCTGAATCAAAAGCAAGTGCGTGCACTTGCATCGTCTGTTGCATCATCATGCGCACGGTAGAGCAGGTCACGCACACACCAACAACACGTACCAACACACACCAACTTCTACCTTCAAGGCCGCGGGCGATCTGGCCAAGCGTGGCAAGGACATCCGCGAGGTGGCGCAGGGCTTGCAGAGAGAGGAGCGGTCCGGAGGGAAGGGGAGGAAGTGGCGAAGGGCCTTCTCGCAACTGCAGAAGGTGGGGGGTGTTGGTTGTTGTTGGTGTGGGTGTGGGTGGTGGTGGTGTGTTTGTCGTGGTTGGTTGGTTGGTCGGTTGCTTGATGTGTGGTGATTGTTGTTTGCAGGAGATCGTGTTTTTGGAAGAGGACCAGGCGCTGCTTGAGGAGTGCTTCCCGCAGGGAGATAAGGTGGGTGGGGACTTGTTGTGGATGTCGTTGTGCAGCAACGTAGAGGACAAACACAACATTGCAGAGGCACTGTAGCAAGCAATCCATCGCGGCACACAGATCTTCGTCACGCCACCATCACAGCACAGTGGACTGAGAGTTGTGGCCTGACCGTGTTGTCTGTCGTGTTTGTGCAGGCGGATGTGCTGTGGGCGCTCGTCATCCTGGGCTACCTCGCCAGACTCATCCTCGGCGTCATCGGGTAAGACTCACCCACCCACCACCGCCATCAACAATAACAACAGCATACTCACCCTCTCTTCTTCTCTCACACCAGCATGATCGTGACGATCCTTTGGTTGCTCCACATCATCCTCTACATCCTGATCAGCCCCCCCGTCACGCCGTTCCTCAACAGCGTCTTCGTGAAACTAGACAGCTTCTTCGGTAGGACACACACACACATGAACTTAGAGTCACACTTGTGGTTTGGGGAAGTGAGTTCACATGTTTGTGCTGTGCGCCCACAGGTTTGTTTGGGACGACTGCCTTTGCGCTGTTCTGCCTCTACATGATCGGTTGCACCATCAAGGGCTGTACCAAAGTGGGCCTCAAGTTCGCCTTCATGTCCGTCTACCCTATGAAGTGAGTGTTGCCCGCAACCCACAACAATGTGTATGTTGGCTTTGTGTTGTACTGATGAGCGTGTGACAGGGTGAATGGCACGCTTATGAGCGCGATGCTGTTCAACACCGCATTGATACTGCTCTGCTCTATCAGGTAAAGTGTTATACTAAGCCACGTTGGGTTGGGTTGGGTTGTGTCAGTATGGAGGGACTAAGTGTACATGTGTGCACGTGCGCAGTGCGATACAGTTCTGCTCCGAGGCTTTCGATATCTACGCCAGCGAGACGGCCGTCAACCTGATATACAGGGTGAAGATATCCCATCTGCAGGGAATCAAGTACCTGTTCAAGTGAGTGACACATGAAGACAATGCTGAGCATGTGTGCGATGTGGCAAGATTGAAAGGAAGGAATGACAACTGTGTGGTATGACTTGATAGGTACAATGTGTTTATTTGGGCGTTCTTGGCGTGCACGCTCGTGAGCGCACTCGTCATCGCCAAGAGCAAGGTGAGTGTCACTCACTGAATGAGAGAGCATGAGGAGGTTGTGACACGACAATTGGTGTACGTGCGTGCGCGTATGTGTGCGGACGTTTGTGTATGCGGGCGTGTCTGTGCGCATGTACACATGTTCGCGAGCGCACGCACGCGTGTGTGTGTGTGTGTATAAGAGGTTATATGCTAGATTAGCAGCATGCACGGTGTGCAAAATCCACCATATGTGTGCGCGTGTGCATGCGCAAGCGTGTATATGCGCGCACGCGTGTGTCACAAGTCCAAAAGAGTATACAGTGTACAGGAAATTCGCAACACGTATGTGTGAACTCACCTCATCTACTCTGTGTGTGCAGAAGAAGAAGCCGCGGAACGCTCGCCAGAGGTTGCGTCTGGACGGCCATTCGTCATCATCGGCCAAGAGCCCCAAGAAGTAAAAAATGGGTGTTACTGTACCTCAGTAGATAGGTTGTTGTCAGGACTTCGTGTCAAAATGCGTTTTGGGAATGTTCAATCCTCAATGATGCATGGGCATGCCAGCTTACGTGCCAAGCCACAACTGTGGCGCCGCCTCGTCACGTGCAAGAGACCTTTACCCACTCACTCGATATATTGCTGTCGTGATGATGATCGTAGTTGCATACAAAACCACCACAATAGCAACTGTACACATGTAGTATCCTACCATCCTACCATATCACTGTCATCTTCTGATGACACACCTAGCGCGCATCTACAAAAACAACGTTTTCTCCGCTCCACTAACACCCACAAAACCTACTTCAATCCTTCACAACACGTGTACTATACTCCAATCTCCCTCACACTTCTGCGAGCTGTAGTCTGGGCACGATGTTCATGCTCTGCAGCTCCTGGAACAGCAGCTTGCACGCGTACGGCAGCTTCATCGACGCCACGTTCTCGGCGCTGCGGCAGTATCGACAATAACCTGACTTGAGCTTCTGGCTGTAGTAACCCATGAGCCCACACTTCGTGCACACCTGCGGATGACAACACCAAATAACAATTCCAGATGAATTCTGTATGCTCTCGGCATGAATTGCAAACGGAACATGCTGCCAAGCAGCATGTGTGCGTGCGCGTGTGCGTGATTCATGTTGTATGTTACATGCACAGCTGTTGGGTTGAGTGTGTACAACTGCAGCAACCAAAGCACACGCACCTGCACTTGGAACTGGTCGCTGGATATCATCAGCCGCTCCAATATCATCATGCTGGCACCGTACCCAATCAAACAATCCCGCTCCATCTCACCAAGCCTGCATCATCACAACACATGAGCACCCCCACAGCAAAACCAACAATGCCACACCCACACCCACACAGACGCGCACATGTGTGGTTGCGCGTGCGTGCGTGCATGCACCCAACAACACCCAACAACACACCTCAGTCCTCCATCTCTCGACCGTCCTTCTGTGGGTTGGCGTGTGAGTACCACCCTGGGTCCCCTGGCCCTCGCGTGCATCTTGTCCAGCACCATGTGCTTCAGCTTCTGGTAGTAGACGGGTCCCATGTAGATGTAGGCCGAGAGGGGCTCCCCCGTCAGACCGGAGTAGAGGAGGTCCTTGCCGCTGTAGCTGAAACCATGGGCGATCAACGTGGAGCTGGGAACGAGAGAAATACGCAAAGTGAGTGTTGTTGTCACAGAAGATCGTGACATACATTGTTCTGATACAACTGGCATGTTGTTGATACAAGTCAATGCTAATATGATAGTGGTAATAGTAAAAACAGCGATACTTTCAAGGTAGAAGCAGTATTTGACAATGAATCTGTGACAGCTTACTAACTTGTGATTTGTGTTTGCCTGCACTTGCTTCTATTCGCTGATCTAGTATGCAGTATGTCAATAGTATGGTCAGCCAAGCAGCATTAGGACCAGGCAGCCACATGAACACTATTGCCAAGAACACCTGATTGCTGGAATTGTGTGTGCGTGGCCCGAGGGCTCTCCAAAAGCAGTGCCGTAATGGAACTTGCCCGAGCACACGCCGGCTTTGCTTCCCAACAGCTCAATCATCTTCCCGACCGTCATGCGACTGCACAAAGACAGAACAACAACACAACAATTGTTATCAGCACTTGTGTGACAAAGAGAGAGACTATCGAACACAAGGCTGGTTGAACAAGATTGTTCCTTTGGTACCTTGGGAAGCCGTGCGGGTTCATAATAAGGTCGGGACAGATGCCCAACTCGCTGAATGGGAAGTCCTCCTGCTTAACAATTGTGCCGCACACACCCTTCTGCCCGTGGCGACTGCTGAACTTGTCGCCAACCTGCATACATGATCAACAAGTACAATGTGAGGCCGGTTATGGTGCACCTAAACAGGACACACACGCACGCATGCGCGAGCACGCGCGAGCACGCGCGCATGTACATGCACACAAGTGCACGCATACTCACACACGAGCACATACACAGGCGTACTTGCACACACACGTGCGCAATTCAGTGCATGCTGTGTAAAGCATACTTTTTGCAGTTTGTGTGCATTACCTCTGGTCGGCGTGTGTGTCGCACGAGCGCCTTGATGATGAAATGGTTCTCATCGTTGGATGTCAGGAGCACCTTGTCCACCACAGCGGTCTCGCCGGGAGGACCCTTGTACGACTGTGGCGCAGGCTTATAGAAACTGTCGCAAACAACGTGTCAATAGCATTGGAATGAACAATGAAGGAAAGCAAGTACCCAACATTACATGTTACCTATCAGGCATGGCTGCAGGGTTTGAGATGGGGTCTCTCGTGTTGGACGGAATCTGCTTGTTGACGTACACGTCTCCGGGGCGAATCAACTCGCCGACGGCTGCAATGCCGTCGCGATCGAGCAGCTGCAGCAGTATACACATGTGAGAACAACACAACAAGCATGATGCTCGACAAAGTGTTGGTAGGGGGAGTGAAGATATGCTTACATGGAACCTGCCGGCGGATGCATTGCGGCCGACAGCGCCTGGGCCTGAGGCGGGAGCGGGCGGGGCCACAATGCGGTCTTGCGTGCGGTTGGCATACTTCTTAACGACTGTTCCGTACCTGCAGTTATAAGACCAGGGAGGTTTACACAGGCACATACAATGACAACTGCAGGCACGCACACACGCATGCACACACACGTACACAAGCCTGCGCACACGCATGCACCTTCAGGCAAGCACATGCGCGCACACACACACCACACCATGACAACAGCAAGCTTTCGCTCTTGCCCTTACTTGCGCAACACGATGCAGCGGCCGAACCCGCGATCTAATGACGCTTGGTTCATGACAATGGCATCCTCAATATCATACCCGCTGTAGCTCATGACCTGCACGCAAGCATGCAGATTGGGCTGACTTCATACATACATTCCGCCAATGCACTTTACTACCAAATTACCATAAACAACCACTCACCGCAACTGTGGCGTTCTGGCCAGCTCCCAGCTTATCAAAGCTGATAAGCTCGATGGTTTTGGTCGTCAACAAAGGCCGTTGCGGGTACACCAACAGATAGAGAAGCGTGTCCATGCGCTCCAACTGCAACACACAGATGCAATTACCAACACAACCCAACAACAAATCCATCATTCCAACTAGCATACCAATACAACAACATGTCATCTCTCCCCACTCACCTGATTGTACGCGATGTTCCCCATGGCTTGCTTCCCCATAGCGCACTGATATGTATTCCTCGGACTCTGATTATGATGCGGGTACGGTATCAGCCCCGCGCACACTCCCAGAATAGTAAACGGCTCTATCTCGATATGCGTGGTCTCACTGCTCACATCCTTATCATACAACGCAATGAGCGCATTGTTCTCTTCATTCACATCGAGATACTCCACCAATCCCTCTCTAAGGAAATCATCAAAAGTCCGGAGACCGTCCCGAAGCTCATCAATGTGGTCCTTTGTGACGCGTGATATGCCACAGTCAGCAATGACGAGGGGACGACACACGCGGCCGCCGTCGGAAGCGATGTAGGTGGCGCGCTGGACGTGGTGGTAGAACACGCTAACGAACTCGCCGACCTTGCCGGCGCGACGAAGCGTGCGAAGCGCGTGCGTGAACTTCTGCGAGAGCAACAGATAAAAAGTACTGTTAGTGGTACACTCGCAGGATGTGATGTTGTGTTGACATGTTTGCATGAGGATACAGCAGTATAATGTAGACTTACAATGCGATGCAAATAATATGCCGCAACATACCAACCGTTCAAAGGTGACATTGATATGCGTGCACGTGCACGCCTATGTGTGCGCACATGTGCGCGTCCATGTGTGTGCATAGTGTGAGGCAGGCTGACCAGTGGTTTACGATGTATGCCGAGGATTGACCCGTTCAGAAACACAATTGATGATGATCGGGCATGCAGCTCCTGCCCCGACAGCAACCCCAACTCTTCCACACCAAGCGTGTATGCCTGCACACCAATGCAAGTACGTCAAGAGCTGAAGCCAATGCAAACTCTGGTGCTAGGGTCGTACACAACAACCTCAGCACGCGCACGCGCACGCGCGGAGTTCATGTTGCCAACCAGCCACAACTTTATCGCTCACCAGTCTTGCTAAGGGTCCCTCTTCGTCATCTGTGGTGATATGCGTCATCAGCGCAAGGTTCTTGACCAGCCCGCACGACTCGCCTTCGGGCGTGTCGGCCGGGCACAGCATGCCCCACTGAGACGGCTGCAGCGCGCGCGGACCACTGACCTGCAAAGCGAGACAGGAGAGAAGCAAGTCATCATGTTATTGGCCCAACAGATGAGGGTATGCATTGAGGCATGCAACAAACGAATGAGTGTGCATGCTGACCTTGCGAGTCTTCTCAAATTGTGATGTGATGCGGGTCATCATCCCGAGCGCGCTGATGAAAGACAGTCGAGACAGCACCTGAAAGAGTGTTACAAAGTGCGGTTCAGTTCAGATGCAAGCACACACAATCAAGCGCACACTCCTTCCGGAACATGAGCATGCACAAAGCAAAGAAGAAATTGAAAGAAGTCAAGCGCCAACCTGCGTGACACCCTTTCGCTCCATGCGGAATCGCTTGACCGTCCAGTTCCCGCTTGAGATGGCGTGCTCGAGGCCGTTGCTCAGTGTGTCCTGCCTGATGCACTGGCAGACAACAGCTGTGAGTGTTGTGCCTTCATGCACAAAGCACTCGCTGTTGTGTGACAACAACATGTTGAAATTTACCTTGATAATGTCGAACTGCGTGGCACGATTGGCTTTGGACAACACGGCATCTGCCTGCCGCTTCAAGTCCGCGTTCATGCGCTTGAACAAGTCCTCAAACAGCAGCGACAGAAGCTGGCCGGCCAGCTCCAGACGCTTGTTGCCATAGTAATCCTGTCAATAGCAACACAATCATTATGTGCACACATCATACATTACACAAACACAGACACTGTATGCGCGTGCACAAACATGCGCACGTGCACATGTGCGCGTGTGATTGTGCGGGATACAGAGGTATGAAGGCATGAAACACAACACGCATGCCACACTATGACTCCACCTTGTCGTCAAGGTTGCTTGGATCGTGCATGGCATCCAGCATGCGCCGCACCATCACCGCCATGTACGCAACCTTTTGCCGGAAGTCAAAGGCATGCACCTGGCAGGTGACAACTACCCTATGAGTTTGTTGCCTCAAAGCACAACATCTCATCAACAGCAGCAGCAAGAGCGTGTGACTATTAAGGTTACCGGCACGTGGGCGAGCACCACATTGGCAAGCACGTCCCGAGCCTCGTCAACTTTGGAACGCTTGGTTCTAACCCACATTTGTCGGCTGGTCTTCACCTTGGCACCGCAGTACTCGAGGGCCTGCTGCTGTGTGAATATCCCCAATGAAGCGCACTCCTGTAGATGGGGACAAGATGAGTTATGCAATCATGTCCTTCAACCCAACATAAGTGTGTGCGTGTGCAGGCATGCAACCCACCTGGATGGACGGTGCGAGGAGACTCGCATGCAAGGGGTCTTGTCCGACAAGCTGGAGGACTTCTTGATCGCTTTCGATGCCCATAGCGCGCATCACCACCACAATCGGAACCTAAGGTTAACGCAGATTAGTGGATATGGACATATTGTAGGTCCAAAGCAAGCTGTTGCAATATGCTTGCGTGTACCTCATCATGCATGTGTGTACCTCATCTGCGAACGTGTTGTGCCGGAGAAACAAACGCCCGTGCTTGACAACCATGTTGGTCTTACTCTTGCGCTCGTGCGTGCTACTCGTGACAGACGCTGTGACACTATAGACAAATGCAAGCGTCAGCTACAACTTGAAACAACCACAACATGTACCTAACAACATACAACATAACAATTGCCTCATCAACACATACTTTCCGTTGTTGTCCATGTCAATGATGATACGGTTCTTGGACAGCTGTTCCTGGATGAGAATGACCTTTTCGGTTCCCTTGACGACAAAGTATCCTCCGGGATCGAGCGGGCACTCTCCCAACTTGGCCAGCTCGTCTTCGGGCTTGCCCGTCAACACGCAGCGACTGCTGCGCAGCATGAGCGGCATGCGTCCGATCACAATAGCACCCTGCGGAGAAAGTGATTGACCTCACATGCACACACACACACACATTGGCTCGCACACACACGCGCGCGCACAAGAATGCATACACATGCGCACGCGCGCGCGCGCAAAAGCAGCGACTCACACGCACACGCGCATGCAAATTCACACACATGCGCGGTCGCGCACACGAACACAAGCATACATGCACGCAGACAAGCAAGGGCAAACAAACACATGTGCTGCGACACTGTGGCCACCCACCTGACCATTTTTCCCCTTCCTCACAATAATCTCCTTGCCTCGGGTGTACTCAACATCCACAGAGATGGGTGCTGCATACCTGCGCATACATGAGACCAGCACGTGAAGTTGTGTCAACAGCGATTGCAATGCATACACACACAACATAATGCTCTTTGACCCACTCACGTGATGTCTCGCAGGCGGCATTGCTGTGGTGTGATGTCCTCAACAACATAATCCTCCTCGACACACGGCTTCCCGACAAATATGTCCGTGTACTTGAGGTAGAAGCTCGGGTCCGTGTCGCACGTGACCTTCTCGTTGGCGCGGGCGTGTATGATCTTCTTGATCTCGCAGTTGATAAGGTAGTTGAACGAGTCGATGTGCTGCTTCACCAACCCGCGCACCTGAAGTGAGGCAGAGTGGATGTTGAGTTGATACATGTTTATGTTGACAGCGTGTGAATACAACAATGAAGCACAGCAGAGCAAACTCACCTTCAGAAAAGCAGGTAACAACTCGAATTTGGACACTGCATTCTTGAGAGGGTCGGTGATCTTCGTGGGATCATACAGCCTGCAAAGCAACCAACATTGAAAAACTAAGTACACATCGTGTGTGAGCGTGCGCATGCGCGTGTGTACATACACGCACGCACGCACGCACGTGTTCGTGGGCATCATCACACGGCCCGACATACTTTTGTGCAAACTCGGGGTCAAACAGTTGCGGTTCCGGTTTCACTACCGGCTTCAGCTCATGACCATTCTCCACACCATCAACATAACCATTATCCGCCTTGACTGCGGGCTTCTTTTCCGACGTGTACCCATTCGACATTTCATGCTTCGGTGACATGGTAGGCGGCTCGGCACTCGTGTGATGCGCGGAGCCGTTTGAGACTGAAGGCGTCTCGGGTTTGACTTCAGCTTGAGTGGTATTTGGTGCTGAGGGCGCCGCTGCTGCTGCTTCTGCGGTTGTGGCAGCTGAAGCCTCTTGTTGCTGGTTTGCGTTGCGTCTGTGCAAGAGAAGAAAACAGTGTCAATGCGATGTGAGTTGTTACAATCAGTGCATGCTGCAGCTTTGCAAGCTGGAGTGGATGTTGACTAGCACAACACACGTATGTTACCAAGCAGTGGAGTGCGCCAAAACAGTGGCAGGTTATGCGCATTGTGCACCACTGAAAGATAGTCCTGTTGAACTTGTCTGAGATAACTGCAGCAAAGTGCCACACTGCATGTATTTATATGTAATCATATGTGTAATCATTCATCCTCCCACACTCCATAGATACGGTGAGAGTATAGGCGTACCTAGATGATTCAACTAGGTACGACTATACTGTTCAACTGAGATGAACATACGTATGCATACATACGCTTACCTACACGCTTACATGTAATCTTGCAAACCCTGAATGCATATGCATATCAACATACAATGCATTTGTGCTTTGTCACTCTGCGCAGTACGCCTTGCATGCGGACATACAGGCAAGAAGCATGCGTGCAAAATTCATTGGAAACGCACATGAAACAACCCGGCAACTGATCACGTTCAGCACATCCTCACATGCAAGTGCTGTGCGCACGGGACAGCTCACAGTCACACGCAAGTAGCAGCACAGCTGTTGTTTCATTACCTCCTGCCTCCAGTGGGTGCAAAACGACGTCTGCCACCAGCGGAAGCAGAGGCGTCCTGCTCTGGCTTCACGGGCGGGGGACCCGCCATGCCTGTATTGGCAGCTCAACAACTGTCGTTGCTCTTCTATACCCTAACCACAATCCTAGATATGTGCTTGCCGACCTGACCAGACACAGCTCACACAGCTCCTGTCTAGCTAAACTGTGCAGCTGATCAACCCTCAAGCTGCCGAGCGCCGCTCCTTTGCGAGGGTAAGACGCTTTCCAGCTCACAATAGTAAACAAAGCTACTGTGTAGCGACTGTTCTTACGTAAAGTAGATCAATGAAGCTTGCCAGCTGTCAACTATCAGCATGCATGCGCATGCAACGCCTTTATGCTCTCTACTGAGCTCTCCCTGCTCTGTCTTTGAGCTCAACGTCAAAATTCAAGATCGGCCCCGACCTAATGACTAAGCTACCTTAACAGCTGGTAGTCATGTTCAAGGCTGTAACGACGACAACGACATCAACAACAACCGCTCCTCCTCTTGTTCCGCCTCCGCCGCCACCGCCGCTTGCACCAAGGCAACATTTGGGTTAGCCGAAGTTTAGGTTTAGGGTTGATTGTTGAGTTACATTGAATAAGATACGAGCGTGTCTGGATAACGTCACTCGATCTGGCGTAATAGGCCAGACCATTTTCACGAGTCAACGCTTGGCCTGGTACGGTCTGGCCTGGTACGGATTGCTGGGTCCAAGAGGGCGCAGCATGCTGCTTTGCTGGGCGCATGGCTGGCGCGGGCACGAGCGGCAGCGGTGGAGCAGTTCTGTCTCCTCAAGGTTGGGCATCATGCATGGTCAACAGAGAAGCAGCCTGAAGCTGTAATACTGCTGCTACATGTGCACGCATGGATGTAGCTACAGCCCTGTGGAGTAGTTGTGCACGTAACAATACACTAACTGTTTCATTCCCATGCCCAGACTTGGCGGAGGCGCTGGTGGACTTCTTAGAGGTGGCCATTCACCTTTGCCTGCGAGTTAGAGGCCTCTACCCCGCAGGTGAGTGAGTGAGTGAGTGAGTGAGTGAGGATTAGTGTATGACAGACCCACTTATTCATTAAGTGAGTGAGCGACTGAGTACAGTACAGTACACTCTCGGTTACACTGAATCAACAGGTTTCTGAAGCATCCAGTCCCTCATTGCTTCAACTGACTCAATCAGAACTGTTTGAGCGGCGTCGCAAGTACGGTGCGGTCGCCCAGTGGGCTCGACACCCTGAGCTGAGGGAGTACGTGCGCGCAGCCGCAGCAAGGGCAAGACCCTTCATTGAGATGGTATGCTTGAGAGATGCATGTGCGTGCGTGCGTGCGAGTGTATGTGCGTGCGTGTTTGGTTGTGTTCATTTCCTTGGCCTGTTTTGCCAACGATGTTGCATTCACGCTGAAGGTGTTACACTGAAGGGGGTGTTGGAAAAGTACGTGCTGCTCGTGAAGGATGTGGACGGAAAGCCCGTTGAGCGCATTGTGTTCGACATGAAGGTGGGGTGATAGTGAGGACTGACGTGTGTAACTTTACTGGTTTGCTACCACATGTGACTACGTCATGCTCACGGCTTGCATGCTTTTTGTTGCAGTTGGAAGGGTTGTCTGCAAGCACGCTCACGCTTCAAGAGCTCGAGTTTCAGCTGCGCGCGTTTCTGATGAAACTCGGTGTGGCCGATGCCGCACTGAAAGCCTTACCTCAAGGTGATTGCATCACATATGCATGCACGCGCATGCACATAAACATACACACACATGGACGCACAGGCACACCATATCAGTCTATTGTGCTTGCAGTGCACAATGTGAGGTGTGTGCAGGTTGTTCTTGGGAGGTGGAGCTGCACGTATCCAACTCGGACGCGGTGGACATGTATGAGGATTTCTGGCTGCCGGCGGAGAAGCCGCGGGAGACTGACGGGGATAAGAGTAGCGCGCATGCGATAGTGCCCATAAAGTCCATGGACAATGCGTCGGTGCGCTTGCAACTGTATGCTGAAGAGATCGGTTGATACAGAGAGGAGACTGTGTCTCCTGATCCACCGACTAACAGCTGCACATCTTTTGCCCCAAGCCTCTGTTACAGAGACATGTGCGGTTGTTGGTCAGCAGTATGCACATATTATGCAGATTAGTGCTGTATTTGCTGTGCATGCACAGCGCATAAACAGGTCAGAAGCGTATATACATCGCATTATGTGTACACAAGATGGAAGAGGCAATGTACACCTGCTATGTAAAGGGCATGTGCCATCAGTCACGCATATTGGATTACTGGGTACGTACTCCCAACAAGGCGCAGCGAAGTCGTTGATGGCTAGTCGCAGTTAGAGGTAAATGACACAAGCTGTGATGGCATATGCATGCGCTGTGAACTTGTTGGGTTCTCTTGTGCCACTTCCCTCAGAAGTTACGCCTCACCAACTGAAGGCGTGGCCTCATACCATCACACAAACAAGGAGTCGGTGCTGTCCGGTTCGCTACAAGACTTGTCACGCAGTGTCCGGTGCTGCTCACTCGCAATGTTAACACATTAATGAATGTAAGCAACACCATAGACAGTTGCAGGATTCGGGGCAAACATTGGTCGCGGGTTCCTTGTGCTCAGCAAAACATCTCCGACCTGTCCCAAACTCAACAGCAGCAGGGCACAACTTCAGCTGTAACAGCACTCGAATACAAACGACGTGCCTGGGAGGTATGCCTGCTGTCATGCAGCTGCTGCATCACAGCAGAAAGCAGCTGCCAGCACCCGGGACGCGATGACACATTCTTCTCAAGCTGTGCACCGGTCCTCCCTTTCATTTAAGAAGCACAGATAGAGAGTTCAGGCATCATGGTGGCTGCCAGCTGCTGCCTGTGCCTCGACGAACATACAGAGCAACAAACAAAAGCAACACGCAGGCCAATGCCGGAAAGTACATACAACCCAACATGTTGCCCATCACCACCGCACCCAGCCACCGTCAACATCATTAGCAGCCTATAGCAACTCCCGCACCGCCCTCGACGCGGGCACGATGCCGCGCGTGAGGTATGCCGCATTGTTGGTCTCAATGTCAGCCGGCTCGTAGAGGTAGTTCACCATTAGGCCAGCACTCTGAGCCAATCCTACACAGCATTGCAAATTTCAACAGCATTGAAGTCAGTCTGATCTTGAAGCAGCTTGATGGTAGGATGGTTGATGTACCTTTTGAGCTAATGTCTGCGAGCCAATCGATGCGGTGGACGCATGCGCCGTTGCGCACGTGAAAGTTGGCCACGGGGTCGAGACACCGGCTGCGCTTCTTCTCCTTCAGCAAGTACCTGTTGTTGTTGTTGTTGTTGTTGTTGTTGTTGTTGTTGTTGTTGTTGTTGTTGTTGTTGTTGTTGTTGTTGTTGTTGTTGTTGTTGACATGATTTGTGGACACTTGACCACAGTGTGCTGTATAAGCAATACGCTCACTGTGCACAGAGCCTGAATAAGACCGGCTGCAGAGTCTCCCGAACCCTTTCATCCTGATGCCAACCAGGCTTCTCGAGTGCATCCGACAGTAGTCTGCAAGCTTCAGAGTGCAGTGGTGGGCCTGATGGAGAGATTACTCTGTGAAGATGAGTCATGCGCGTTGTAATTCGTTCACAAGCAGGTGTGCTTGCATCTGCTCACCTTCTTGGTTTGCAGTCAAGTTCTTCATCACAAGCTGCACCTCGCTGCCTGTCAGCACGCCATCCTCTGCGGAGCTTGCAAGCTTGGGTAGCAGCCAGTGGAGGAAGGCAGGGATTGGCGATAGCGTCGCAAAGGTCTGTTGCATGCGAGTGTCATGTTGCTGTTGGAAGTGGAGGTGGTTGTCAGATTGAGCACTGTGCACGGCGTTGTAAAACACAGCTAGTGCACTGTGGCTATTGATGCTGGGCATTGCAGCCAGTGTATGGTTCACCACCATTGCAGTGCATATGGCATGACAAAGCACAAGCTTGCATCAGAAGCTTGCAACTGTACGCGCGTGCGCATGTGTGCGTGTGTGCGTGCGCATGATGTACTCACTCACTTCCAGTTGCGGCAATTCCCGCACCAGCTCTTGCAATACCCGCTTGATCAGAAAGCTCCCCAGTTCAACACCCTGAAGACAGCACTTTTCTCAGTGAGGTGTACATTCTAAAGTATCTTGTACACGTATCATCAATCTTGTCCATATCTGTGATCTGCCCCTAAACATGCAGTGCTCAGCACCACCTGCAGGCCTTTCTGCGCGGAGGAGATTGAGTAGAAGACCGCGCATGAGGCAGTGCTCTCCGGAGCAGGGTCGTCCGCTTTCAGAACAGCCTGCACACAGCCACATTGCAAACCTGAGTGCCAAGATGAGAACTTCAAGGTGCGGCGACACATACGCATGTGTGCACACACATAATGCTACTGGTGTTGGCGTCCCTTAATGCACCCAGTTTGCATGTTGCACATGGATGGACTGCCGACTCTGACTACAATGGAAGTCAACCGGATTACACCGCAACTGACCTGGATGCTGCCAGAAACTCTGTCAGTCAGCGCCACTTCTATGAACACCAAAGGCTCGCCTGTTGACGATTTCGTGTGTGATTGTGCACTTATCGTTAGCGACAGGACCCCATGCAACAGCTAGTTTTCCTCACCAGGCATGGATGGATGAAGGTATGCGAAACACCGTCTCCGATGCCCCAGCCTCCTCTTCAGATCGTGCAGGTCACGTATTTCATGCACAGCCTGCACTGGTGCAAGACTGTTGGGTGACTGTCCTGTTGTGCATCCCAAGTAGCGCACGCGCACAAAAGACAGCACACAGGGAGACACATGTGTGCACGCACATGCACAAGGACGCTTGCACACACACGCATGTGCGCGCCACATGCGCACGCACATGCACAAGCGCATTTTGTGCTCAAGTGCTACCTCGTGGGCGACAATCTTCTCTAGCAGAGCGGCAGAGTCCGCCCACGTGATGCGCCTCAGGCTCAGCAATGCGGGGCTGAAGGCCATGTCGAAGAGGGCTCGGAATGACTCATCAAGCGCCCTTAAATGTGGAGAAGCCTTGGCCTCCCTGCACATGAACCCGAAAGTCACCAACAGCGATGCGAGTATGTATTGACAATTGCTTACTACCTAAGTGCTGTGATGAGGTCAGCGCGCAAGTCAACGAGGAAGCGGGTGCCGCCAGGGAGACCGTGAAGAGTATGAAGGAGGCGAGCATAAGGTGGCGTAAGGGCATTGCGCAGGTGCTGCTCGGCTCGCAGAGCTCGTGCTTCAGACTGCGGGACTACACTTCAACAAAACTTCAACACCAAACTGTCGTCTGTTACAGTACCTGCTCAAGTGATGCGGCGTTGACCTCCTGCGCGTACTGCACCGCAGCCGCTGCAGCCTCGTGCTGGGAAACTCTCAGCTCTTCGGCCAGCGCATGCAGGAGTTGTAAGCGAAGCTCGTGCGGGAGGGCGAAGTACTCCTGTAAACGGCTTGTGCAAGTAACTGATGAGTGTTTTGTGGTCACTGCCGCCAAGTGCATGCTTCACGAAATCTATGCAACTAGTTGAACCCAACCTGGCATTGCGGTCAATGCATGCATGCGTGCGTGTGCGTGTGCGTGTGCGTGTGCATGTGTGCTGATTACGTGTTTGCACCTGCCTGTCGCAGATGCGGCAGTGTCAAGGATGGCAAGTCTGTGTTCTTCGTCTGCACTGCCGCTTTGAAGAGTTTCCGCACCTGTGCCATGGACCTGCAGTTCAGCAAAGTCTGAAGTCCAGCTCAAATTACACTTGATATCTGAATGACATGTACCTTGAGGCATCTTCGGGATGCTGTTCAGTATGCGATTGACTGTTGCCTTCATCTTGCGGTGCACTCAACCCATGCCTGAGCCACTTCTCCAGTATGTGAGTTCGCTTCGGCTTGGCATTTTGACTTAGCTGCTGCATTCAAAACTGACCATCAGTTTGGTGACCAATACACGTATGCCAACCATAGTGGTGCTTGTGCGCCTACATTACTCATTAAAGCAGGCTGGCAAGCATCAGTGTTAAAACGTGGTCGAGTGAACTACGTGCATGTTCAGTAAGCTATCTGCTCAGCGCAACGACCGGCATGTTTGGCGTCAAGGCAGAAAGAAAGTGTGAAGTGAGAGAGTGAGTGGAAGGTTGAGCGTAAGCAATCACGTGGCAGCTGAATGACCCATTTGCCTTTTTAGAACAGCAATGTGGGGCTTCTACCCCCACACACACCTGCAAGCACAATTGTTATGCAGCCTCACAGGTGGAGATCACACCTGCAATGCACTTGCTGCATGAAGACTTGCTAGTCTGTCACGTCTGGCAAGCAACGGCCTCTCTGCATGCAATGCGCATTCAATGGTGATGATGAGAACAACGTAAGCTGCTATTTGCTAGTACCCAACTCTGTTATGTCTGACCTGCTGCTGTTCATCAATAGACGAAGCCCCTGGCTCGCTCCTCCCGCCTCCACCGACTTGACCACCGCTGGCAGCTGTAACCACCCCCCTGACAGCAGCACAAGCAGCTACAGCATTACGCCTGCTCCGCCCAACCCTGCCACCAGCCAGAAGAAGTGCCAGCCCACGCAGCAGGCGTCCACCTCCGCCCAGCATGCTCATGCTCAGCTACAACAAAACTGAAGGCTCAGACCGTTGCTGTGGTGGCTGTTGCGGGCGTGGGCGGGGGCGGCGGCGGAGGGGGGAGCAGGAGGGGGGAGGGGGGAAGGAGGAGGAGGAGAGGGGGGAGGAGCAGGAGTGGTGATATGGCGGGTGCTGGGGCGAAGAAGCGTGTGGAGGCCAACAGGCGGCGGCTGCAGCTGCTGCTCTATGCCATCTTGGGCGCCTCGGTTCGTGTTCTTGTTGTCGTTGTTGTTGTAGCAGCTTTTTGCTTGCAAGTCCCTTTGCAAGAGCTTGGCATTGCATTAACTATAAGCTGCCATCTGGCATTGTACAGCTGACAACCATGACTGAGGCTGTGCATGGGCAGTTTTGACAGCTGGAGATTAATGAAATACGTATAGCACAACGCTCGTTGCACCACAACATGTGAGCACCCCAAAGGAAACCGCACCCGCTATTCCAACTCACAGGGGCACTTGAATGCATGTCATTCTTACAGCTGACATTTGCACTGCTCAAATGGAGCATCCTATACAGGACTCTGCCATTACAACAAACGGAGCATGCATGTTGGAGCCCGTACAGCAGTGTGTTGTCATGCGTCTCTTTCAGCTTGCCGAGTTGGCTTGTCTTATAAACTATCAATCACTTGTACAGTGCTAACAGTAAACGCCGTTTCTGCAACTTACCAAACGATTATGTTGCTACTAAAACTTGATACATCATCGTTGAGTTGCCTAGCCACTGCTGCACACTTCATGGCGCTGCACGCATGCATTGATCTGATCTCCCTATCCCCCCCGCGCCCCAAGTGCCATTGACAATGTGCCAAGCAATGCCAGCAGCCTGTTTCTGTCTCATACTCATTGTCTATGTTGTGAGCTGTTCACTCACACTTTTATAAATACGTCCGCGCAGGCTTTGCATGCGGTTCTTCGCTTGGCCGTGTTCGGCAGGACAGCTGGCTGGTTTCAGTACGCGTTGTTTGCGCTGGCGTGCGCCGCGCACTGGTTTTGTTACAGCCAGCTGGCGATATTCGCCGCACCCGTTTACGGCTCTGATGGGGAGCTCGTCGACGGCGGTGCGGACCTCAGCATGGGCGGCATGTGCGAGTACGTGTGCACTGTGACATCAGTCATGCTATAAACCTGATGAACGTGTCTCATGTTACAGTAAGTTCAGCGGTCGTTTGCTTGTGCGCATGGCTTGTACATACATTGTAGCAAGGTTTTCTTGTGTACTAATGTGTTGCCACAGGTACTATCATGACATCATCTACATCACTGCATTTGTGCAAGTGGCGTCTATCTTCTCCGGCAAGTTCTGGCTACTCTGGCTAGTGGTAAGAGATTTCTTGAATGCCATCCCATCAAGGCAACTTTTGCATTCTTGCATGCTATACAGAGGTTCTGACTACAAAGTGATCGTTTCCTTTGCAGGTGCCCGTGTATGCTCTCTATCAGCTGTGGATACACGTATTGCAGCCTTATGTTTTCTCAAAACGTGCTCAAGTAAGCGTCCTCACAGTTGGTGTGCTTGCTTGGTTGCTACTATTGTGCACATGGTAGCAATGTTGTGTTCTTACCGCTGCAGATGGATGATGACGATGATCCAAGGGCCAAAAAGAAGAGGGAGAAAGCTGAGCGAAAAGCTTCACGAGTGAAGTACTCAAAGGGTCGATGATGTGAAAGTTTGTGGTCCTCTCGTCTGTAACACTGTGTTGACCTGCTAACAACTCATGGCAAGGTCTGTATCTCGTTGATCATTGTGTAGCATCCAAAGTATGCAAGCTTGCGCATGCACCGTGCCGTGTGCGTGCGCATGCTCACATGCATGGGTCGTGCTTCTCGTGATTGTGCCAATCACCGCATTGCATTCCTTGTACACATGCAACGTGGTGCCTGACATCCCATGCAGCTTACAATCTGTGTACACATGCAACATGGAGTCCCTACCCAATACATATGCAACGTCAGCGTTACATATTATTGATTGAATGCTCACGACTCAAGAAGCATGTCACATAGATGAACCACTCAACAAAAATTGCCACCGCATCCGTGCCACTTAAATACATACATAAGTGTGATTGCTAGTTTAGTTTTTGCTATGAATGAGCATGGCATTAAGTTGAGTCGTCTCGTGCTTAATTTTCAAGGTGAAATAATCGATAAAACCACAGTAAAACACTTTCACTTAAAATCTTTGCATTGACATGGTTACAGGTAATTTGCTAGGTACATAACTTGCATCGATTATAAATGCCGCTAGATGTCTTGCTCGTGAGCACTAGTATACGTTATGTTCTTAAACATAACCTTCATAGCGTGATTTATATAATACTGATGTATCATTAATCAAGTGTATATGGCTTTTTGATATGAGTGTTTTGTGCTTTGCGTGACACAACTGAAGTTTAATATAATCACAACTACGCAACCATGGTGCGTTTTCAGTTGTAATGCAACTACAACAAAGAACGCCTCATATTTATGTAATAATGTACTGCTTTAACATTAACATCAGTTGTACCGAAAACTTGTTAAATCACGAACGCAGTAGCTTCATGGATCTGTTATTACTTATAATACTGTTGGATACAACAACATGTTTCCACATTGTATTGTCACGGTTGCGGACCGTGATTTGCAATACCTCATCTGCAAACTGTACGCCCCGATAAGTTAGCAATGATAATATGATGGTATTGTTTGTGCTATCGGCATCTGTGTAAGTTTAATTTCATGTTTATTATTAGACCAACCAATGCCATTGGACTATCAACATCTATGCATGTGCCAGCCTAAAGAATTGACTCCATCAAGAGCTTACCCTCCATCAAGGAAACTCCATTTCCACCCAAAGCTGTATGCTTGACGCCTTTGGCCTGCAATGACTGTGTAGGCCTGATGTAAGGGGATCTCAGCTATAGGTTCTAATGTGTGCAACAACGCACACTGTGCAGATTCCATGCCACTTTCTCAACTCACTTTCCACGTCGGACGTCATTCGGACGCCATCCACGCCCTCGAACCGAGCTGACCCTTCCGATCGACGGCGCCGAAGCCCTCCACGCTGTCACGACTGAGCATATGCCTTAGCCACTGCCTTTCCGTGGCAGCGGCGTAGGCGTTGGGAGCGTTGGCGGTGTTGGCGTTGGCGGCGGCGGCGGCGGCGGCTGTGTGGCGTGTCGGCGTGTTGCGAAACACGGCTGTTGATCAGAGTAGTGGAGTTAGCGCGGCAGTTCGTTGCGCAACGTCGTTGGTCTGGCTACGTGCTCGCTGCCCAGTGCTTCACGCTAGTTGAGTTGAGCTTAGCGCCGTTTAGTGTAGCTTCTGCACAGCACAGTGGTAGTCACCGGCCTGGTCGCTGGCAGCAACAGCAGTAGCAGCAGCTAGCTTAAGCGCATAGTTGCGTGCGTATTTGCTTTGGGTGTCGGGTCGGGCGAAGTACCATGGCTATGGTTGCCTCTTTCAGCGGCAGGGCGCTGACGCCGGCGCCGCAGCTGGGAGACAGGTTGCGACGGCGCTCGCAGCGGCGCTCAGCTTATGCTTCTGTAAGATTTTAAAAGCATGGCAACTAGTAATAATCAAATTACTCACCTAGCCTCCTTGTTCGTCAGGCTGCTGCTGTTAGGCTAGCAGGCCAAGATAGGCACTTGTGAGTGAATGCCCCCGTGTTGTGCACGCAGGCTCAGCACGCAGCGCCCAACACTGGAGTGAGGGTGTGCACCAACAAGACGTGCCGCAAGCAAGGCGCTTTTCAGGTCGGATGCCTGTCTTTGTGTCCGCGTGCATGCACAATTTGAGTTTGCATGCAGGCAAACATGCAGTGCACACCTTGGCATGCGCATGTGTGTGGGTGAGCGCGCGTGCATGTTGACACGTGCGCATCTGCATGTATGCGTAAGTGTGAAGGATTGCAGCATGCACTGAGTGCTTCGTGTGCATGTGCTCCCGTGCACATGTTCATGTGGAAGTGCATGTGCGTGTGCATGTACAAGACATGCGCACCTGTCCTATTCACAACCCTCAAGCATTTCACCTCTTCCAGCATGATGAAAGCATTGTCAGATCAGCACGCTTGTTGTCTCACTTCATTTTATCAACCACAGACCTTCCAGTATCTTCGTGACTTAGCGCCACCTGACGTGGCAATCGACACATGCGGTTGCTTAGGTGAGCGTGCCATATGCCAGTGTGCCCTTGAGCTTGGCAGAGCAGGTGGTTGCTAACATGTTGAGCAGTCCATCTGATGCACGTACTGCTATCTTGTGTAGGTCGGTGCGGCTCAGGGCCCAACATCTTGCTGGAGCCAGCTCAACTGGTTGTCAGCCACCTCAACACTCCCGCACATGTGCGTGACTGCGAAGCCGTAGTATGTTAACCATTGCTTGACTAAATGAGAGTCTCACTTGCATGCAAGCACTTGCTTGTCGTCCTGAAACTCTAGATTATGGTTAATAACCAAGATTATAAAGATAGTAAGCAATAGTAAGCAAAATATCAAACCAAACTTGGATTGCAGATTGCTCGCCTGCTGGAACGCCAATGTACAGGTGCGCCTGCTCCAGTAGCACTGAAGGCGGTGCAGGTATGTTTGTGTGTGCGTACATATTGACCTGCGTATGGAGGTTGTGGTTTGTGCACGCGCGTGTGTGCGTGCAGCTTCCGATATTGTGTTTCAGGTAGTGTGTGTCTACAAGTTGACCTGTGTATGGAAGGTTGTGGTTTTGTGCACGCACGCATGCGTGCACAAAACCACAACCTTCCATACACAGGTCAACTTGTAGCTTCCGATATTTTGTATCAGGCAGTTGTGTTGTGGCAGCTTGTCGTCTGTGTGCGCTTACGTGCCTGTATGTTCAATGATGTGTGCTGGAAATCTAATGAAGTTTCAGCACACATCAATGAGCACATAGTTGCCAAGCACATACACACGAGAACCTGCTCATAAACACAACCTTATACACACTTAGCGGGTGCTGTGTGTGTTTGTGTGTCTTAGTGCGTGTGCGTGTGTGCACGCCCAGCATGCCTTATAGATGTCTGCATGTGTGTGTGCATAGCATGCGTAGGTTCTGCTTCATTCTGTGATATGCTTGCAAAAGTGTTTGTCGCACTGTGCAACCAGCCCACCCATGACTTGAGCACATGTTGCAACATGCATTAAGTCAGGCATGCTTGCGTGCTTTGCCAGTTGAGAACGCTCGCCAACGACGCTTATGAGCGAGGGCGCCTGCGGCAAGCTATGGAGTTGTACACTGAGGTAAGGGTCTCCCCCTACATTAAGGGTAAAACTTCATGTATGGTGGAGTATGTTAGATTCAAGACATCACCACACAGTCAACCACACCCGGTTGTCTCACTTCTTGAACCACAGGCTATTGCTCTGCAGTCCAAGCCCTCGCTTCCTGCCCTTCACTCCAACAGGTGTGGTGGAGTGTGGTGCTTTTACTCAACAAAGAACACTGTTTGTTAATGTAGTCTTGTCTGCGGGTGCACAACTTTTCGTGCATGCACATGCATGCATGCATGCACACTCACCTTTGTCACTTCAGGTCTGCGCTGCGTTTGGAGCTGGGGGACAAGCAAGGAGCACTTGTGGATGCGCAAGCGTGCGTTGAGAATGACCCTGCCTGGGCAAAGGTGAGCAGAGTGCTGAGCAGTCAACTAACCGGCCTGACTTGGCTTTTGGCAATGCCTGTGGTTGTGCGCGCGAGCGCCGCGCCTTGTGTGTGTCCTTGCCTGTTTCTTTCATTACTGTTGAGCTATGTTGGGTGGTGTCGCGCCCTGGCAATATTCACAGCCATGTTGGGAGCACGTGATAATGACCAGTGGCATTGCCATGTGTTTCAACACAGGGTCATATACGCATGGCCGATGCGTTGGAGGCTGTGCAAGACTACACCGGTGCGATATCCGCTCTGGAGAAAGCTGAGCTGCTGGACTCTGATATTGGATTGTCGCACACCTTCAGGGTGAGTATGCGCTTGTCTTAGTTGTCAACGGCAGTATTTTTGTATGGCTTATGCACGCATGCACGTCATGCATTATCCGCAACTGTTGGTCATTGTCGTGTGTGTGCTTCAGGCGCGGTTGCAAGAATTGCACAGCAAAGCGGGAAGCAGAAGCGAAAAGAAGGTGGCGTAAGATTATTCTTGGCGTGTGCGCGTCGCAGTGCAATATGTTTGCCTGTACACTTTGTAGCATTAGGGCGCATTGTTTGCCCCAAGGTTGTAGCATGCAATGATAGATATTTGTAGCGTAGAACAAAAATGTCTGGCATTATTATTGTAGCATTGTAGCGATTGGATGTCTTTGTGTAACAACGTTCATCCTTGAGCTGTGCTACATGTGATGGCTTGCACTGTTGTGTTTTGCGTATCTTTATGGCTACTGAAAGTGTGCGATAGATGTTGTTATGCTGCACTCAGGCAGAACAGCATTTGGCAACGTGAAACAACACATACAGCACCTACCACACAACAGAGCCCGTGTGGGCAGGTAACGAACCACTGATACGCACGTATGCACGCCTAACGGGGAAGTCTAGAGTAGTGCAGTGAAATGTGATAGGCGGTATTAGTGGTGTATATATCCCGGTGGTGGTGTGTTCGCGTGCTTGCATGGTGGTTGGTATGCTCTGGGTGATGTCATGCATGTCTACAACTATCTCGCGCATATCCTGTACACTGAACCTATCCTTGTGACCTCCATGCAAGACTTTGAGTAAGTACAAAGACAGATGAGTAAGTACAAAGACAAAACAGCATGGTCCAAGGCAACACGACTGGGCCTGGGTAAAGAAATTTGAGGAGATGAGAGCTCAAAGCAACAGTACAGTGTGTATATGTGCATGCGTGCACACGTATGCGTGTATGTACGTTCAATGACAGGTATAGCGTGACTGGTTGCATATGCGGACATACAGATTTGGTATTATTTGTGGTATGTGCGCGCACGTGCGACTCATGTACAATGGTACATGTTATAGGCTTGTTGATTGGGGGCCCCTCTCTTTTACCTTGTATTATGTGTGTGCACGTTCGTGTGCGGGCATGCGTGTTGAACATTTGCGCATGTAGTGCATAAGTTTCAAAGACAACACCGCACACACTCATCCATCTGCTTGCATGTGTGAGCAGAACCTGCACATGTAGCACGTGTATCCATCCATAGCACACACACAAACGATTCTGTACACACATACACACACACACACATGAAGGTGCAGCGCGACACTGACACACATACCCCCCGTCACAACCAAACACAACACGACACAACAGCACAACCAACAGAAGACAGCCTGCCCGAGCTATGCGCTATTCCTCCCACCACACACTGTGTGCTTGTGCGTGCGTCAGCCAGAGCGCCAACGTAACATGGCTTCTTCTCTCAGCAACTCAGTGTGTGCGTGAGAGAGAGAGAGAGAGAGAGAGAGAGAGAGAGAGAGAGAGAGAGANAGAGAGAGAGAGAGAGAGAGAGAGAGAGAGAGAGAGAGAGAGAGAGAGAGAGAGAGAGAGAGAGAGAGAGAGAGAGAGAGAGAGAGAGAGAGAGAACTCCTTTACCTCGTCGAACCACTCTGGGCTAAACAACAACAACAATAAACTCTCCTCTTCTTCTTGCTGTGGAGGCTAAGGTACAGCAAGCTTAGCCTTCGCCGCTGCGTCCACTACCTGCCCCGACACGGCGGCGGCGGCGGCGGCGGCGGCGGCGGCGGTGCGTGTGCGGGCGGCGGCGAGGTTAGGAGCGTGCATGTCTCGCTTGAGCGGTGGTATTGATTGTAGTTGCAGTAGTAGTAGTGGTAGTAGTAGTAGTACTACTGGTAGGTGTTGACTTGGGCTGGCGAGTGGGGCGTGTTTGTGTGGATGGTGCGGTACGCGCAGCTGGTGATTGGCCCGGCTGGCAGCGGCAAGGTTAGAAGTATTATATATTTAACAAATTGCAACCATCATATCCTCTTGGTCAAGTTTTGGCTGCTTTACTTTTGTACCTTACAGCGCAAGAGCTTTACTTACTGTTAGAGAAGAGAAACAGTGCAAGAAACGTCTTGCTTGAGCTGCAGCTTGTACAAAACGTTTGCGCAGTAGCTGGCTCGTGCGTGCAAGGTCGTACTGTACTTGTCTGTCTCTTTTTATAGTTTTACTTCAAGTAGGAGCCATTGAGCACAGAACGTCTAGAGTTAGCAAACAAGAAACAAGTAAGGGGTGAAAGAGATCAGCCGAGAGACTGTTCATAAGAAACACATCAAGTGTCAGGCAGGCGTGAGAGTTTCACTCTCGCGCTCGTTGTAACCACATGTGTCGTTGATGAACACTTTCTTCTTCGTCGGCAAGTTCGTGTGTGGATTGTGCGCCCAAACCTGACCTGTTTTGCAGCTCTCAGAATGCATTCCCCAACGCACACACTTGTATAACGTGTTCGCATTCGCAATGCACCAGCTGACAGCATCCCATCACTGATGTTACTCTGTCATGCACGCAGTCTACGTACTGTTCCACCATCCAGAAGCACTGCGCGAGCGTGGGTCGATCCGCTCACGTCGTCAACCTCGACCCGGCGGCGGAGAACTTCGACTACAACGTCGCGCTCGGTAACACACACACACGCACATGAGCACCTTCTCGCACGCCTCGTCTGGAACACGTTTCTCTCCATCCGTGCTCACGTGTGCAACGCGTGTTTGCTACATGTGCGTGCACGTGAATTGTGGGAGAGAGGCTATGCACTGGATGTGTAGCTTGGGAGTTCAGTCCTGGTTTGGTGTCACTGATGAGGCAATGGAAGCGTATGTACTACCATTGACAGATGTTCGGGAGCTTGTTTCGCTGGATGATGTCATGGACGAGCTGAAGCTGGGGCCTAATGGCGGGCTGCTGTACTGCATGGAGTAAGCGCTACATAATCATGCATGCAAGCAAACGTGTGCGTGTGCGTGTGCGTGTGCGTGCGTGCGTGTGTGGGTGGCACGCTTAACAACCGCACCTCTCATCAGGTACCTCGAGGAGAACATGGACGAGTGGTTGAAAGACGAGTTGGACGAGTACACCGACGACGACTACCTCCTCTTCGACTGCCCCGGTACATCACCACTCTCCCACAACCCAACATATCGCCCTCCCCCAACTCACTCTCTCTCCCCTCACACAGGCCAGATCGAGCTGTACACGCACGTGCCGGTGCTGCGATCGATCGCGGACGCCCTCGCGAGGTGGGACTTCAGACTGTGCGTCGTGTACGTCATGGACTCGCAGTTCGTCACTGACGTGGCCAAATACATCTCGGGTGAGGAGTGAGTGTGGGTGCGGGTGTGGGTGTGGGTGTGGGTGAGGGTGTGGTGTTGCCTCCAGCAATGGCTATGTGGCTGTTTGTGGAACAAGGTGGACGTGAGGTCGTGCATGTGCGCATGTGCGCGTGCACGTGTGTGTATGCACGCATGCGTGCGCGTGTGTGTATGCATGTGCGTGCTTGAGCTCGAGTGTATGCGTGTGCAAGCTCGTGCAGCCACCTATTATTATTCTTGTACGCAGAGGATTGGTATAGTACATGTCGTATCACTTTGTTTAAAAAGCCGTCAGACAACTATAACTGACTGCCACCTACACATCATCAGGTGCCATGGCGTGCTTGTCGGCGATGATACAGCTGGAGCTCCCACACGTGAGCGTGCTGAGCAAGATGGACCGCGTGGAGTCCAAGAAGCTCATGCGCAAGCAAGTCATCGGATACGTTGTCGTTGTCGCTGGTGTGGGTTTTGTTAGTGCGGTTGCAACCAATATACACGCGCAGGTTTTACAAGCCGGATATGAGACTGCTGCTGGAGGACTTGCACGCCAGCACGGGCCCGCGGTTCGAGCGACTCAACTACTCTGTTGCTACTCTGGTGGGTTAAAATTGATGGTCAGTTGACGTTCGTACGATCGCAACACATTGTCTGTATGTAATTGCGCACCCACACGCGCACACCCACACTCATGCGCGCACACGCGAGAATGTATGCATTCATGCAAGGACACATGTGTACATGCTCACACAAGCTTGGGCGCGTGCGCACATGCACATGTGCGGGCACATGCGCGTGCCGTATTACGCTCATGCCTACATACATGCGTGCGTTTTCGCAATGGCGCCTCCGTTGCTGGTTGCCTTACTTCGTTTACAATGTGGTGACAGTTGGATGACTACAGCATGGTCAGCTTTCTACCACTCGACATAACAAGTGAAGACAGGTACGAACACGAACACAATGCCAATCAGCCACACTTTCCAACACCGTTCCAAAAGGAACGTTTCATGCCACAGCACACGCGCATCCTCTCTTACCGAATCATACTATGTTCATGTATGACAGCATTGCGTACGTGCTGGCGAACGTGGACAACACGATACAGTTTGGCGAGGACGGTGACGTGAATGTCGGCAGGCTGGACAGGACGCTAGACGCGGATGTCGTTGGCGGGGGCGGCGAGTTCGGCGATGACAACGCGTAGTAGGCTTGAGGGAGGATGAGAGAGTGTGTGATTGCGAAGGTGTGCGCGTGTGCAAGTGCAAGCTGTCGACGATGTGATGCATAAATGAAGAATAAGGATAGTACGTGTCTTTCAGCAGTTCAGAGTTGTATCAGGGCGTTGCCTGTTGTTCACAGGCAAGCAGGAAACTGAACATTGATTCGACGCTCACCCGGCTCGCATGTGTGAAAATGAGCATCATGTAGGTATGCGCGCAGGCTCACACAAGAAGCAAGACATTACAAGGCAATTGAACAAGGCAGGCGACAAACAGACAGCAGCCAGCAGGTCACACTCTCACTGACTGTCTTACGCCCCCAACGAATAAATTGCGTACGACAACAGCACACAAAAACACGCAAATGCAGACAATGTCACTTGTACAAACAATGTACATGTATGTACAAAAGATGCAAAGTACAACTATGTATACATACAGTAGTGTTTACCCCATTTACTGTCACTCATGCATGACTATCCAGGCGCAACTACAAACGCATGCCCAACTGCAATGGTGAAAAAACCACGCACTGCACTGCACTGCACTGCACTGCACTGCACTGCACTGCACTGCACTGCACTGCACTGCACTGCACTGCGCCCCTGCGCACAACCACACTCACTGACTCATTCCCACCAACATCCCCAACACCACGCGCATGATCTACCCCCACCCACCCACACCCACACACCCTCGCCATCATCCCGTCTCCATGTTTCCTCCCATCAACGCCCTCTCCCTCCGCTCCTTCCTCTTCGCGCTCCCCGATTTCCTCTTCGCCTTGTTGATTGCAGGTTGGTGATCGGCATCGGCGTCTGCGGGCACGATGGCCGCAATGTGGCGGGCGAGCGTGGCGAACGGACTCTCCTGAAACAGCTGGTGGGACATGATGGAGGCCATGTGGGCGGTCTCGTGGGTCCTGGAGGCGATGAGGCAGGGTGGGGATGTGGGGATGTATGCGTTAAGATGGGGGTATGCGTACGCGTGCGCGGGCGGGGGTGGGGGCGTGTATGTGGGCACACGTGCGCGTAGTGGCGCGTGGGTGTGCGCGTGCGTCTATCACATGTGTAGGCATGTCCTTACGCATGGGTGCGCCTGCATCCGCGCATCTCTGCATGCACGCGCACGCGTGCATGCGCGTGCATGCTTGTATGTGGGTGTGTGCGTGCGTGTGCATGTGCGGCTGCAGCCAGTTACATACCTACATACCGCGTGTGCACACTTCAATGTATGTGCGCTTGTCTGTATGGACACCCAAACACATGCTGTATTTCGCATATGCACGCACGCACGCCTCTTACAGTATCTTTGATCGTGTCCTGTTGTGCACGACCCGCTTGCTCGCATCAAAATGCAGCGTCTTGTTCTTATCGCCTCCCTTCCCGGCCAACTCCCCGGCCTCGGGCAGCGCCTCAGCCAGAGACTGCAAACCCTCGGGGGTGAGACTCTGGAGGCCGGCTCGCCTCTTCTGGCGCTTCTGCAACGCAAAATCACAAAAGCGTGTTGGGGTCTGTTGTTGTATATGCTGGATATGTTGGGGGTTTTGACACTGGTGTGGGTGTACACATGCGCGCAGGCATGTATACGCCCACACCAGTGTGTGTGTATATGTGCGCATGCGTGCAAGTGCACGTCACTACCAAGCAGTCACTGGGCTCACCTTTTGGAGTGAGGCTGAGATGAAGCTGCGCTTTGTTGTCAGGTGCAGCTCTGCAGGCAAAGGGAGGCAGAATGTGCAAGCAGTCACAACATACTGCGTTGTGCTTTGTAGCAGACACAGCAAGGAGACACACGATTCACGCACTCTCGTGAAGCCGAGCGCTGCGCGAAGTGCGCTTCTCCTCTTTCGACACCGCGGCAGCCGCTTTGGCTGCGGATGAGGCAAAATGACAACGAAAAGGAGAGCTTAGCGACCGTTGACGAACACAACGAAAACACGAGAAAAGATAACGATAAATGTCAAACGAGTAATGGAACAGCGAGAGAGAACATTTTACCTCTTTTGCCAGCGCGGCCGACCATTTTGGCAGGCAGCTGTTTAAAAGCTGAAGATAACCTAGTCGGCGAGCATTTCTGCTAACAAACAAGGGAAATGCTAAGTGAACAAACAAATATTCAATCAAGTACAGAAAGAGCACGTGCTCGCAAGAACTCTTGTTGTGAACAACAACACTTCTTCTCAAGAAGTGTTGTTGTTCACAACAACGAGCATGTTAAACGAACAATTCACAAACAAGTACGTGAGGGGAGACAATAACTGCCTTGTATGCATTGCGACTGTTGTTCACTGCTTCGCTGCAGGTTGCGTTCAGCTTGTAATACCTGCCGCAAATTATGTATAAGCTCCCAGCCCTCAAAGTGACAGCCTGAACACAGCCTTCAGCCGTTGGGCAAGACACACAAGTGGCAAAAGGCAGTCACCAGTGAACTACGCCTCTATGCCTGTGGCCACGTCAGTGCCAGCCACCGCTGTCGCCGCCGCTGTCGCTACCGCTGTTGCCGGATGAGAAAGAGCGAGATAGGGTGCAGGGGGAGAGAGACGTAGTGACAGACAGCTCCGGGGCACCCTACTGACGGCGGCGGCGACGACGGCAACGGCGGCGATAGTGGACCAGCCTGCCCCTCTTATAAACGGCAACAATCTGCGGTGATATAAGCATATTATGAGGGTATCACCCGCGGTATAGCCAACACTTTTGTTGGCCCAACAGCAACTTTCTTGTACCAGTACAATTACCTACGGTAGGTGTCCTCAACAAACCATGTAGCCAGTTGGTCACGATTTGCAATGGTTTACTCGGAGATGTGTCGTGAACAACGGAGCCAATGGAGCCAATGGAGCTGTTGTACAATTGAAACAAAGCCTTACATGTTTACGTCAATCATATAATACGCTGCAATACAGAATATACAGATGTCGGCATGCATTATTGTATTCGCTACAATATATTCATAATGCATGTGTTGCCGTAGCTTTAACAAATTTGAAACTAGCGGTGCGGCTGATTGGGCGCGAGGCGGGCGGCCATCACCAGTGAGTCACCACACAAGAATTATCAGTACAATCCGTCAGTGCCGGCTGAGGCCTGCCACACGCCATGTCACCGCTACAACCGGCATCCAAGGAGCGACGGACGCAAATATCGCGACATTGCAGCACAGCATATGACGTCACTTAATAAAATACCGTTGGATGTGCCAGCATACGGCATCATATGTCGCAATATGCTTAACAGCGTATGTTGGATATCACACATATGGTATCCTGCGTGCAATGCGCTTCACTTCGGGTCACCCAAAAATGATATTCGATTCCGTCATATTGACCGAGGTTATTTATCACATTTTAACTAAACTTTGTCAACAAAGAACTCAGGACATGCCATGCGACATCGCACCATACCATTCCATATCAGACCATATGTTGTCATAGCCATCAATATGCCGGCATATGATGTCATATGACGTGATATGGCGCTGCGTCGCTGGACATCGTGAGTTCCCTATGCAACATGTTAGCAGAGTTCAAGTCAGACTGTGGTTCGTGCGTAATGTGTTCTGCGTACGATGGGATATCATACGCGCCCGAGCAATATGGTCGATGACTACCACGGCCCGGAAACCAAGTCGCATGCAAGCTCTTAGACGGCAGCAACGCTAAGATTGTCGAGCTTATCGGCCGCGTTGTTTCGTTTGTGCATTGCGTCGTCTTTTTTCTCAGGTCCATAGCGGGTTTTCGGCGTGTTGCCACCCTCAAAAATTACTTCGTCCGTTGCATTTACGGCAACAACCTCACAGGCATACACAAAGGCTGGATTGCCAGAGTGGGAGTGCAAAACTTCAGGTCTCACCTTACTAGCGGTATTCACAAGGACGCCTTCAATGCATTAACACGCCAACAGCAAGACGACTTGCTGAAGTACTGGTTGGATCTGATGAGTCCTGCATGGTGGCATGCATTGTTGTGCATGGGTTTGAATAGCAAACTGTTCCATAGCTTGGAATTTTAACAATGCGCAATGTCACTGTCGATGTACTTTGAGTGCATGTTGCTGTCTGCATGATGGCACATTGGACGGACTTATGTGGGATTTTAATCATGTTATGTACTTGTTGCCACTTGGGGTCGGGCTGCAGTGGCACGACACAACTTCAATCCTACGGTGGGTGCCTTCATGCCAGTTGCTAAAACGTGGCCTTTGCAGCAAACAAACCCCCTGCCACCGTCGCTACATGATGTTCTGCACCCTGTTGAAATCTTATACGATCCTAACCTCATCGAAGACACCAATGCCAGTGCCTTGACGGTGCCAACAGGTACATGATTGCTTCATGGTGACAATAACAGTTTTCATTCAGTGCATGTATCCCAACAGGTTCTCGTGTGACCGTCTAAGCGCCGCAGGAACTTGTCTATGGCGCCTGATACTCCCACCACGTCTCATGTCACTGACGTTAAAACAGGTGATCAATGTCATCGTTGCAGAGGTTCCAACCTGATCCGTGAACTATATGAACGCAGAGGAAGCAATGCCACGGTTGCCAACTCACCAATTTACACCTGAGCTTATGCGTGCTGCTATCGACACCTTCAGTGGCCACCTGTCTCGTGAAGTACAAAACGACGTTCGTCTACAAAACGAAAGTAAGGGAAATTGTGCCATTGTTTTGACACACATCACTGATGGCATTGTTGGCATTTTTCAAACTAGTTGACGAGAACACAGTCCTTCGCGAGCGTAACCTGAAGCAAGCAAAGCAGCTACGCCAAAACCAGACACAGCCTGATCCCCAGATCGCTGCAAAGCTGTTGAAAATGACCAGTGAACTCAATGGTCTGCATGCAGGCCATGCTGCTGCAGAACAACGCTCTGCTGACCTGGAGCGTGCATTACACAAAGAGCGTGCTGAGCACGTTAAAATGACAGAAAGCGTCAAAAAGGCAGACGCAGCAAGCATCGTGGGTTTACGCAAGCAGCTGACAGAAGCTTAGCGCAGGGCCACACAGTTGCAGCTACACAATGAGCGTAATGATGCAAAATTGGCGCGTCTGCAATGCCAGACTGGAGAAGCCAACCAGCCAATTGCTGCACAAAAAAAAAGGTGTGTGTTCCTGCACTGTTAGAGTTTCCAGCAACTGACTTGCTGTTGTAGATCTCAGAGTTGACAAGCGTCCTACGTCTTCAAATGGCAAACTGGCGATTTCGTGAGCGCGTTGAACCCAATGGCGTGCATTTCGAGAGCTTCCAGCAGGAACTGAAAGTCATTAGAAAGGAGTTGGACAGCTTGGCAAAATACATGTTGAAAGAGATCGACCTTGACGGACAGGAACTGAACAATGACAATTATGACAATTATCAACAAATGCAACACTTTGGTGTTTACTGCTTGGTGTACCAGATATCGCTCCTCAATCGCAGAGATGTTAAAAGGCAACTGCAACTATACTAAACACTCTGGGAGAAGCTTTATACCTATGTCTGCACAATTGCCCCGTTGCTGCGTGCAACCAGCAACAATTGAAGAAAGAAATGCAACAACATGTGCGCCAGGACTACAAGGGCAAGCGCGTGGTAGACAGTGAAGATAACACATGCGGGATCTGCTGCGAGCAAAAACCAATGGAAGCGTTGTTCCCAATGCCATGTTGCGGAGCTACACTGTACCGTCAGTGCTTGAAGAAGCTGCGCACATGATCTCACCCTCAAGTTGAGTGTCCTTTTTGCCGCCGCTTACAACTTATTTTTATTTTTATGCAGCGCCCACCACGTGGTGCAGAGCTCCCCGATGTCCCTGTATATGAACTGAGCAGCAGTGACGATGATGAGGATGTTGATACACACAATACCGGTGCTGCTGGCGCTGGGCATTCGCAGCCACCCCCCCTTAAGTAGACCTGTACTTCATTGGACCCGTTTTGCCCTTGTGTTAACATGACGCACAGGGAACTCACGATGTCCAGTGACGTCGCGCGCCATTCTGCCATATCATGCCATATGACATCATATGCCGGCATATTGATCGCTGTGACACCATATAGTATGATATGAAATGCTATGGTGCAATGTCGCATGACATGTCGTGAGTATCTTGCATACGTAGCATACGTGCATCTATGAAGTTACACCAACACAGTTACACCACCAATATGCACCCACCTGTATCATATCGACACCAAAGCATGGTGTCGCACAAACTGTCCGACACACATGGTAACCTATACAAACAATAGCCAGTTTCACTCTGTTTTCTTTTTTTATTGCCAAAACCGCTACCACTACGTCGGCGCGCCCGAAATGCTTTGAACCTTGCTGGGTTGCCTTCATCCATATTGTAACCTTTGCACCCTCAAGAGTTGTATTGGGCGATATACCTAGCTCTCAACCAATCTATTCGCGCCTTGCAATGTCCTTCATCTAAAACTTCCAACTGCACTTGCTCTTCAAAAGGTTTACTGCTATCTAAGTCAGGCAACATTGTCTTGGGCGGGTGTCTACGATGTTCCTTATAACGTCGACCTAGGTGGCTACTCTGACCGATATATACTTTCTGTGTTGCCACATGCGTCAACTTGTAGATAAACTTCACACCTGTGTTTATGGGTTGCGCACGCTTTTTGAGGTACGTGCAGAGGCCCTGATGTTGGTGTTGGCATTCATGTTTCTTGCTGCCAAGGATCGCAGGATCATCTGGACCTCATCGCTTACCTGCAAAGAACTGAAATGTTACCATGAATGCTGCAGTACACATCCGAGATTGATGTCGTGATTGAATATGGTGACATATATGCGTAGCGAAGTAGAGGCAAGGAAACATACAACGGGTAAAGGATAAGAAGCAAGGGAGCCAATGCAAAAACAGAAGTGTAACAAAAGATGGAGTGACTGCATGGGTTCTGGCTTAATGTGCCCATTGTTGTTGGAACTCTGCTACACAACCATAGCATTCTCATGTCATCGCGACTAATCTTGGCAAGCACAGTAATCCCATCATTAACTTGGATAACAACACACCTCATTGGCAGCAACATTTGCTACTGGAGTTTCCCTTAGGTGCTTTGTTGATCTGCTCAATAATTTTTTATGCCTTTCCTTGCGACATGAAACGCGCTGTCTCCTAGTTGCAAACTTTGCGAACGTGCACCAGCTCGAACACCTGTGAAACATCTTTTAACTACAGGTATTGGCCAATGACCAAGTGTCACATTGATACATACCTGATTAGCGTAAATTGGCTGTGCATTATCAGGAAGATCTGGGTTGTCCTTGCGCATCAGAGTGTCCCACAGCTTGTAAGCTACTTGGCGCTCCAGATCATCAGAACTATCGATGCCGAGCTTTCTGAGGTAGTAGATGCATGTTCCTGCACATACTTGCATCAGTTAACACATGCACCACAGTGTGTAGGTGTACATTTACCGCTTCTCAACAGTTGCAATGGAGTCCCCGTCGTTTATGCGAAATTCTTGAGCTATCTCTTTGGCAGGGCGAATTACCTTATCGGCCTCTGGCTTGGTGAATAGCCCCTCAAGCTTGTTGGGAGTGATTCCTGCTGAGTCACATGCTACCAGTTGTTTCGCTGTCAGCGGACAACCAGACGCATCACCTCCAGAGCTACTGGTATGTGGACGCTTAGAGCCATGTTCGTCATTGAGAATTTGAGCGTGGAGCCTCTCGAACACGTCTTTTCCGTCAAAGTCCATGCTGTCAACCAGGTGCATTGTCAATGTAACGCTCTCCAACATGTTGACTCACAGAGTTCGAAATTAAACAGAGGCAAATTGAGCCACATTGTTACCTGTGTCTAGCTCAGATAGCAATTTCCGACGATGGGCATGTGTCTGAGGCAGGTGATGCGACAGGCATGTATGCACGGTGCCCTGCAACTTGACGTTTCAACTGGTGTACATTTATAGCAGCGTTAGATATATTGCCAATGTATATCTGCGTGGCAAGGAAAAGGGTCTGCATCGGCAGAACACCACGTGCTAAGCCATGTCGCGATGCGATTAGTGAGAAGAGATGATGGGATGGAGGAGATGATTGCATACAAAGCATGGTTGGATGACGGGTGATACGGCAATCAATTGAATGTGCCATGTTATCAAACCGTTTAATGTGTATAGTGTGGTCATGAGATGCAGTTCATGTTACGCGACACTGTTTAATATTGTCGAACATGGAACCATATAACGCAATGTTGTGCAACATTGTTGAAACATCATGCGATATGCGTTGATATGAAACAATGTTGCGCAACATCGTACCATATCGCCTAAAGCAATACCGTCCAACTTGGAACCATGTAGTGCAATGTTGTGCAACATCGATCACACATGCTCAAACATCTGCGATATGCGTCGATATCAAACAACATTGTGTTGAAGGACTAGCATGCACATGTAGTTGAGGCAAGCATAGACACACAGAGACAGAGCTACCGCCACCAGAGCATACACAAGTCACATCACATTCATCTATTACAAGTTGTCCGCTGGTTCTTATACCAGCCAGTTACACACACGTCTACGTTTGCAAGCACTGCGTAAGCTATACTCAGCCTTTTGACGCGCTCTAAGCTGTGTTGTCTTCCTTACAACCAGAGCTTTCCAACAAGCTCTTACACGCCTAATATGAGTAAGTATACGCGGAGATACGAAGCAGTTAGTAAGGCTCCAGTCTGGAGTCCGGAGTCTGGTCCGACGACGCCATCTTGCTAAGTCCGGACCTAGTGCTCATCCTTACGACCTTCTACTCATGTGTGGAGGGTCGATGCTGATCGTATGTAGGAATGACTCTCAACACGTTGCGCAACATCGTATCATATGGCGAAATGATGCAACATATGTCACACCATTGCGCAACACTAACTGGACTTATCGGTTATCAACGTCAATCCCCAGGAACGGGCGTCATCTCTTCAGAGCGCGGCAAACGCGTCAACCGTAAATAGGCCCTGTTTGTCACACGCGACAACGCCACATACCACAACCCAGGAGCAAAAGCTTCCTGCATGTGGACAACAGTAGTTGATTGTAGCGTTGCACCTTGACAGTTGTGCACTGTCATTGCATACGCTAGCTGCAAAGGAAACACAGCTTTGTAGTACGTTTTGCCTTGAAACGTTGTTGTTTGCTGTATTATTCGGCGCATCCACATGGATTCGGCCAAGTGATCAAATGTAACTTGTATACTGCTCACAATACCTTTGTAGTATCTATACTGCGTCACTGTTCCCAAAGACCCATTCGCTACACCATCTTGCAGTGAAACGTTTTGTAAAACCAACACCTTTGCTCCCTTGGCGACTGAAGGTAGTAAGTTGAACTTGGGCTTGTGAATCCAGTTGTACGGTTTGGGCACGTTCACTGCATTAGAAGTAATTTGTATTGGCACAATGGTATCGGCTGCAAAACGTTGTCTCACAATCATGCTGTTAAAAGCCAGTGTGTCTTGTACATATGAACACAGTATGGTTGCATCACTTGGTAACTGCTGTAAGTACTCCGAAGTGACCAGACAGCCACCTAATGCATCTGCTATCTCTATTGAACTGGGTATACGAGAACGAATCTGAATCAGAAATTGAGCAAACAGAGGGTCTGAAGCATGACGCATTGAAACATAAAGAAAATGTTGCCTACGTAATGGCCACCTCTGTGATGCAGAAATATGGCATTTGTGGCAAACCTGCAATGTGTCTTGGATCTTGTGTCCACAAACTGCTTGCAGTTGCTTGTGGTCACCAACTAATACAGCGTCGATTATTTGTAGACATTCTGGTCCATGAACTTGCTATAAGCGCAGCATCACCAAGTCAAACAACCGCGATGTCATGATGGAAAACTCGTCAATAATAAACACTCGACAACGATGTAACTGTTTGTAAGCATCATCCATAGCAGTTGCAAACCGGAGTTGCTGACCGTTGACAGGTATTGCGAAGTTGGAATGTACAGTTGAAGTTGATGAGCTGAGCCGCAGAGCCGCAGCGCCAGTTGTAGCACTAAGTAAAACAGGTATCCCAGCAACGCGCAACTTATGAGTGATGAATTTGGTCAAAAATGTTTTGCCTGCTCCCGGACAACCAGATATTACATGTAGACTAACCGGTGTTGCAATAATACTAGTTGCGGTGCGTGCTTGCTGGCTGGTCAAAGAGAAATTGTTCGCAAACGCAAACTCCTCAACATTCAAAGTATCTTAAAACTTCGGCGCTGATACATCTGACTTCGTTATCACAATTAAAGCTGGAGATGCAGGATTGGATGATATTGCTGTTGGATACTGCGTGGTAGGTTTTGGTGCAGTTTGGCTGTCTGTCGGACCAGCTGCAGCCATAGACAAGGTATTCATAGCATTATCAGTGGTCTGCATCATGGCGTTCATCATATGGTGAATCTTAACATCATTGTGTAAATGATGTTCGGCAGAGCGCGTGACATGTGTCAACAAACTGCGGTTTGTGTTGTTAATAAAAGCCCGCAACACACATTCTTCATGGTAAGTGCGTGATTGGTTGTTCAAAGAAATCAAATCAACTTCGGAAAGAAAAGTAACCCGCTGAAGAAGTAAATTGAAACAAAACCCCTCCATGCTGTGTACAGGATGGTAATCTGTGAATTTGATGATGCGCGGGACAGCTAACTCATAAACGAATGCACTCATTTTGTCTTTTAACGTACGCACAGTGTTATGTGGCACAGTGTCTCCATCTCGGTGCATGTATTGTCGAAAGTAGTTGTACATTGATACTCTTTCTACCTCGTGAGGCCTGACAGAATAACGATGAATGGGATGCACAATTACTGTCCGTGCACGACTGTTCATTATGCGAGCACGATTGTTAGGCAAACACGTGTCAACATATGTTACATTGGACGACATTTGCATGATGGGAATATCCAAACATATCAAAGCAGCTTCAGCTGGAGCAATAGGTTTGGACAAGTACATTGTGTTCAATATGCGCAATTCGTTAACAGTCAATCCTTGCAAACCGAGTGCATTGGTGTTTGATGTATCATCAACAGTGCCACAAGGTTCCATTTTAGTCGTGTACTTGACTAAGTACTTGCTCCAATGACTATCAGTGACTTGCAACACATTACAATGAGTACCCCACAACGATAAAAGCACTGGATGTGTGGGAACAATATTGCGGTCACAAGTGCGTGGTCTGTAATAATCGAACCTGCGCATTTTTGTGTTGAACTGAGTTTGACAATCTGGTTGTACGGGATACGGAAAGCCCATGTCGCACGTGTTGTCAAATGCTCTGCAGCCACTGCCAACATCAGAACACTCGTGCATCTGCTTGCGTACAACATATTCATAAAGGACTCGCGGTTTAGAATCAGTCGGTACAATTATTTGCTAATTTGCATGGTCAAAATCCCCGTGGATAAAAGCAGTTATTTCACTGCAATCTCGTTCAACATTGTCGGGGTGTAACCACAACATAATATGTGCATGCAAAGATCCACGGTGTTGTGTTTCATACCTAATGACATAGTGCATCACACGGCCAAGAATATCCTTTTGCATGTTACATTCTTCAAAGAAGGTGCTGAACCGATTATGAAACAATTGTGCGCACTTCACAGAGGCATCGCGCCAACCAAGTTGCGTGGAGACATTGTGGTGAACATTCTGCAAATCAATGATTTTAAGGAATTGGTTACTGGACACTTCATCTGCAGTCACGGTGACAAAGAGATGAGGCACACCCCAATGCTCAACCAGACACAGCAGCTCACTCAACTTTAGTTGATGCCAACTCGGAGATCCAATGATGTCACCAGGGACACGAATTTTTACAGCGTTTTTGATGACATCGTTGATTGTGGCAGTAGGTCGCTGTTTGAGGAATTTTTCAATATCAGCGCCCACAGCAACTTTGCGGCACTTTCTAACTGTGAGAAGTGATTGACGGATTTGGTACATCAACAGGAAATAAGGCTTGTACAATGTGAAAACTGAGAACGATTGTGTAAGACGGAACTTGACATCATCTGATAGTCTGCTGTACACGTTACCATTAAAGAACCCACGATTGTGCGAAAACAACATGGGAAACAGAGCAAACTCAACAGTCAAACCAGGAATGTTGTACGCACCACCTGTATCCATGTGTATAAAAAGAGGAACACAAGGCTTACGCAGCGACATATGTCCAACGCGCAACATGGTGTCCACTGTGACTTCAACTGTGCTGCGTAAGCCGCGAAGGAAATGGCAACAAAGTGGTTAAAATGTATGTGTATGCTGATTCACCAGCAATGTTTAAAGGATTACGATCCTGTGCACGAGACACAATGCTACGAATAAAAGATAAACTGACATTGGGGATGCCGTCAAAACCAAATGGTTGTTCTGCCAAGGTCTGATATTTCTGAACCAGAGTGTTGGACGATAATAGCTCGCTCAACAACTCCAGCAACAAGATGGCATATTGGTTCCGATGTGTAAACTCATCCCAAGTAATAAACGGACCGTTAGTCATATTCAACTGCTGAACTTGGATGAAACTATATGAGTTATATAAGTCGCAAAGCCCCATGGACGTGTTGACAAGGGACAACATCTGCACTACCATGGGATGTGTCTCCAACAACTTGCGAATGTACACTGCGCTGTGTAACACGATGTAACTGGAACGCTTCGACTCGTGACTACATTGAAGGCATTGGTAGTAATTACTATCACACTTGGTATAATCGGACATAACGACATTAGCCAAATCATATGGTGCAACAGTGGGTACTGATTGTCGATACATTGGACGATCAGCAGCAGCAGCAGAGTAAAACTGTACATGCCCGCACAAAGAACAACATTGCATTCGCGTGACAAACTTACGTTGTGCATCTTGCCAACAGGAAAGCATATCATTGCAGTCGTCCCACAATTCGCATTGCTGAGACAAATCGCATTGTTGCTCGTGAGTCATAGCGGATGACGAAACAATACCAACTAGAACATATCAATCGCCCTGGCATGCGTCGCCATCCAAAAGAACCATCTCGGCACAGTCCAGCAATTAGGGCGTGCAAAGATGCAAATCCACATGCACAATATCTCTGATGTGTTGCAATATGTTGCGATATGATTACAGATGCGGCGATATGGTGCAACATGATGCGATGTGGTTAGCAACCTGCAGTTAAGTGTTTTAAAAATTAATAATCAACGTAACGTTCACGCCACGGTACGTGCTGCGATACTCAGTAAGTAATGCCAAGGTCACAACCATTAAAATAATGCTAACCTGAATTACCTTAACGTTAAGATTCAACCAAACGAACAATCGCATCGTTAGGCCACCATTTGGTCACGCATGAGATTGATCAAATGGGATCGCAACGGTGACAACAGCCGTTGCCGAAAAAGGTATTAAAATGGCCAATCATTGCAAACATGCGTAAAAGATGCTGAAAACTATCTCAGCGGCAACCGCTTACCAACGGCGACCCAAAATCGCTAGGGATTCGGTGCAATTGCGGCACAGTTAGTGGTTAAAATGGCCGCGTTTTTAGCGGTACGAGGTCGGGGTTGTCGGGTCGAGGGGAGTCGAGGGTCACGCTGTCTCGGACAGCTGCAGGGACAGACATGCTTGCTAGACATGCTACTGCGCCACATTTGTAACGCGCAGCAAAAGCAAAAGATAACCCAACCCTCTATTGAAGGTATTACATGGGTGATGCTTGTATCCGGTCAGCTTGCCCTTCATACAGGAGTCGAGGGTCGAAGATACCAGGAAGAAGCGCGTGGACTCCAGACTTAGCAAGACGGTCGAGTCATGACGGACTCCGGACCAGGCTGCTTGGTAGAGCCTTGGGAGAAATCACGTAGCTTTGTGGATACGTAAGCTTAGCAGGCGTGGCTTAGCTTGTTGAAAAGCTCTGGTTGTGAGCTAGACAGCGTAGCTTACAGAACAGCAATCGGCTGAGTATAGCGCACGCGGTGCTTGCCAATGTAGACGTGTGTAGAGACTGGCGGGGTATAAAGTCCAGACTTGTTGCAATGAAGAAAAGAGGTCACGATGCAGCATGTGTGCGTATGCTATGGCGGCAGTAGCAGTCATACTCTTGTGATGATGTTGTTAGCGTGTTACTTGCACGTGTGTATGTCAACAGGTTATGGGCCCACACATGATTGTGTAGGTTGATGGAGTGTGTTACAATTGTATGTGTAGCTGTAGTCGCTTTGTGGTAGTGTGGGGTTGTGAGGTCTATGAGCAGAGAGGGCAACCAACCAAGGCCACCAGCATGGACAGCTTGAAGATTGCGATTGGACTACTGGACGTTGACGACTACAACACTTGGAGTGTGAAGATGGAGCTACTACTGTTGACGGACGACATCCAGTCAGCCTGACTCCCATAGACTAAGGCATTGAGTGTTAGAAATGGCTAAGTCCTTTTGCACGTCGCACTTGCAATACGAGGACTGATATGGAGCAGTTGTGAGTCTAGAGTTCGATATCGGTACAGACTGCTGGCGGACACTCGAAGACTCCGGACTTGGGAGCATCTGGAAGAGTCTGGCGACAGACCAGAGCTTCGGTAGAAGTTGCAGAACTTCGTGGCTACTTAGTTGCAAGGAACGTGGCATAGCTTGTTGGAAAGGTCTTAAAGCTGGCTACGTGGAGCAACTTAGAGCACCTCAATAGGACGCTTGTAGAAGGCGCAGGATCTTCTAGAGTAGAGGTGTGTAGTCTGGCTAAGTATATAAGCTAGCGGACTACACTTGCTTGAATGGAATAGTGATTGCTTTTAGCTCAAGCCTTGGCGGCTGTTGTGTTGTATGTGTCATGCCCTGCCCTGCTGCATGTGTCCACTAGCTTCCCCACAATAGGTTATGGGCCCACTCTACGCGTGAGGAGTGCGAGTTAGTGGAAGCGTGGTACACTGGTAGCTGACTGGTAGCATAGTCTTGGGTGTTGACTGGCTGGAGAGAGGCGCGTTCAACCAAGATGGAGTCTAGCTACGACAAGGGGCAGATTGCATAGCTGGACACTGACAACTACAGTACCTGGTGTGTGGAGATGAAGGCCTTGCTGATACACAAGAGGCTATGGAAGCATGTGGATTCGAAGGCGACACCACCACCTGTTGGAGAGACGTCTGTATGGCTTGAGAGCTCGCAACAGGGACTTGCCTTGATTGTGTTGAACTGCAAGGCGTATCACTTTCCCATGCTATCTGCATGTGAGGATGGTAAACAAGCTTGGGAGAAACTTGAGTCCGTGTTTCAAGCCAAGAACAACGCAAGGAAGCTGTCACTGAAGAAGCAGCTGAACTCCATCAAGAAGGAAGCTGGTGAGCCTGTCACAAAGTATTTGTCGCGTGCGAGAGAGTTGTGGGCGAACCTTACTGATGTCGGGAGCAAGATGGAGGAGGAGGACGTTGTGCTGGCTGTGCTGAACGGGCTACCATCTGAGTATGAGGTTGTCACTACTCTACTGGAGACATCGTCATCGGTTCTTACCCTGGACGACGTGCTGCCCAAGCTACTCACCGTAGAGCAGAAGACAACAAAGAAGGACGACCATGCAGATGCTGTGGTTTTCTACAACAAGTATAGAAGGCCTGAAGGACACGACAAGCAGCTACGAACTGGCAACCGTGACAACAAAACTGGAAGCAGTACTGGTAAACGACATGCCAAGCTGAGATGTCATACCTGTGGAGTGGTTGGACACTTCAGCAAAAATTGTCCCAAGCGTTATCATGATGGAGGCGCAAGCACCAGCGGCAAAGAGAAGGCGTTTGCATTTGCTGCATCATTGGGAAGACACCATGAAGTTGGGTGATCGACTCTGGATGCGAGAGGCATCTCACGCCACATGTGGAGCTGTTGGAGGACTACACGAAGCTGACTCATCCTGTAAAAGTGGAGGGCTTCAATGGTCATGTGCTGGAGGGCATTGGGGTTGGGAGCGTGAAGCTTCATACCCAGGTCGGTGACACTGTTCATAAGGTCTTGTTGAGGGAGGTGTTGCACGTTCCTGGTGCTGCTGCGAGCCTATTTAGTGTAGCGACCGCTGAGCGCGTGGGAGCTGAGGTCATGTTCAAGAATGGCCGCTGTGAAGTGAAGCTGGATGGGGTCGTGTGCATGGAGGGCGCTAAGCATGGAGGGCTCTACCTGGTACGACAACCTTGTCATATGCAAGCCTTGGTGGTGAAGGAGAAAGAGACTGCGGAGCTCTGGCATCGAAGGTTCGGGCACATGGGCTACGGCAATCTCACTCGGTTGGTCTCAAAAGACATGGTTGTTGGCATCAACCTGAAGAAAGAAGACTTTGAAACCGCATCAGGTGTGCACTGTGAACCATGTGTGTTGGCGAAGCAGCATCGCGTGCCTTTCCCGTCATCTTCATCGCATAGTCAGCATCCTGGCGAGCTTGTGCATATGGATGTTTGCGGGCCTATGCGCGTTGTGGCGAAGGGAGGGGTAAGGTACTTTGCGACATTCCTCGACGACTACAGCAAGCTTTCCATCATCTTCCCATTGAAGATGAAGTCTGAAGTTGCTGGAGCTGTGCGTACTGTCGTGGCATTGCTAGAGACACAAGGTGGCAAGAAGGTGAAAGCAATGCGGAGTGATCGAGGAGGGGAGTACATCAACAACGAGTTGAAGGAGTACTTCCCCAGCAAAGGCATACGCCACGAGACAACGGCACCCTACACCCCGCAGCAGAATGGAGCTGCTGAGCGTCTGAACTGGACCCTGATGGAGCGAGTACGAGCCATGCTCAACGACAATCAGCTGGAAGACAGTTTGTGGAGTGAAGCTGTCCTCACCGCCAACTATATACGCAATCGGTCACCTGTGAGTTTCGAGCAGAAGACACCGTGGGAGCTCTTCTACGGCACTGCACCAGATGTGAGTGGCATGCGTGTGTTCGGGTGCATAGCATATGCACTGGTGCCCAAAGCTTTAAGGCACAAGTTGGAGCCAGTTAGCCAGAAAGGCGTTTTTGTTGGCTATGAGCCGGGTTCCAAGGCTTACCAGATCCTGCTGGAAAAAGAGCAAAAGGTCATTGTAAGCAGAGATGTGGTGTTCCACGAGGGTTCATCACAGAGAGAAGCGGGTTTCTACCCCAAAGATGAAGATGAAGCACAGGCGCATGAGTCTTTTAAGTGTGTGAAGACCGAAAGAGGCGCGGCTGTCATCGACATGGGTGCGAAGGAGAAGGACTTGGCTGTGGCTAGCAATGAAGAGCGGCATCAGCATCAGTCATCTCGGAGGTACTCTGAGAGGGAGAGAAACGAGCCAGACTTCTTCCACAAGGCACTTGCAGCAAAAGTGCATGAGGACAGTGAAGAGCCAAGCACCTACTTGGAGGCATTGCGGGCACCTGATGCAGAGCAATGGCAGCGAGCTATGGACGAGGAGATTGCGTCACTCCATGCCAACAACACTTGGGTGGTGGAGAAGCTCCCTGCAGGTGCGAAAGCTATCCCTGTCAAATGGGTCTTCAAGGTGAAGCGTGATGGTCAACGCAACATCGAGCGATACAAAGCAAGGTTGGTGGCAAAGGGCTTTATGCAGCAAGAGGGAGTGGACTTTATTGAAGTCTTCGCGCCTGCAAGTAAGCATGTCACCTTTCGGGCATTGTTGGCTATGGTTACTGCGGAGGATCTAGAGATGCATCACCTCGATGTGAAGACTGCATTCCTCTACGGAGAGCTGGAGGAGGAGATCTACATTGAGCAACCACCTGGCTATGAAGAAGGCATGCGCGGTACGGCCTGCAAGCTGATTAAGGCGTTATATGGGCTACGACAAGCACCCCGTATGTGGCACATCAAGTTGACTCAAGAGCTTGAGTCACAAGGCTTCAAGGCATCTACTGCTGATCCGGGGCTCTTCTTCCATGATGAGAAGAAGGTGTGGCTACTCGTGTATGTGGACGACATCATCGTCACTGCCAGGCGGGTGGAGAACCTGCAAGAAACAAAACTAGCGCTGCAGCAAGCATTTTCTGTTCGTGATCTCGGGGAGGCCAAGTGGTTCCTTGGCATGGTGATCGAGAGCGACAGGGCTGCGCGTACAATTAAGATCAGCCAGGAGCAGATGGTGAAAAGACTTACAGCCAAGTTTGGGATGACTGAGGCAAAGACCAAGTCTACACCTCTGGCGGTTGGTACAAGCCTCATCAAGGCAAAGGACGGGGAGGTACTCAACAAGGCTCAATATCCATACGGTGAGCTTGTAGGCAGCATGCTCTACTTGGCAGTGTGCACACGGCCGGATATTGCACATGCTGTTAGAGTTCTTGCTCGCTACATGTCTGCACCATCGCTTAAGCACTAGAAGGCTGCAAAGGCAGTGCTACGCTATGTGGCTGGGAGCGCTACTGTTGGCATCAAGTTTGGTCGCGGTAATATGGAGTTGATGGGATATTGCGACTCTGACTTTGCTGGGGACCTTGATAGCCGAAGGTCTACTACGGGCTATGTGTTCATGCTCAACGGAGGAGTTGTGAGCTGGAACAGCAGGCTACAGCCAACGACGGCGGCATCCACATCTGAGGCGGAGTACATGGCAGCAGCAGCAGCAGTGAAGGAGGCATTGTGGCTTCGCAAGCTGATGGCAGATCTTGAGCATCCCATGGCATGCATCATGATCAACTGCGATAATCAGGGCGCCATCAAGTTGCTGAAGCACCCCATTGCGTCTTTACGCACGAAGCACATTGATGTTATGCATCATTTTGTGCGAGACAGAGTCACCAGGAAGGAGATTGCCTTTCAATACTGCAATACTGAAGACATGCTCGCAGACTTTATGACCAAGCCATTGTCACCGGTGAAGTTCAAGGCATGTTGTGTTGGTCTTGGTATTTGTGTCTTAGCAGGAGCTTGAGTCAAGCTGCCTGCGTGGGAGTGTTGACGGACGACATCCAGTCAGCCTGACTCCCATAGACTAAGGCATTAAGTGTTAGAAATGGCTAAGTCCTTTTGCACGTCGCACTTGCAATACGAGGACTGATATGGAGCAGTTGTGAGTCTAGAGCTCGATATCGGTACAGACTGCTGGCGGACACTCGAAGACTCCGGACTTGGGAGAATCTGGAAGAGTCTGGCGACAGGCCAGAGCTTCGGTAGAAGTTGCAGAACTTCGTGGCTACTTAGTTGCAAGGAACGTGGCATAGCTTGTTGAAAAGGTCTTGAAGCTGGCTACGTGGAGCAACTTAGAGCACCTCAATAGGACGCTTGTAGAAGGCGCAGGATCTTCTAGAGTAGAGGTGTGTAGTCTGGCTAAGTATATAAGCTAGCGGACTACACTTGCTTGAATGGAATAGTGATTGCTTTTAGCTCAAGCCTTGGCGGCTGTTGTGTTGTATGTGTCATGCCCTGCCCTGCTGCATGTGTCCACTAGCTTCCCCACAATAACTACTGGCCCACAAGGAGATGCGGAAGTACATGGACCAAGAGGAGGAGATGATGGAGATCTTCTGGTGACTGAAGAAGAAGAGTACGTGAAGTACTTGGAAGAGGAGGCGTCCTTGATACGTGGGAGCTGAAGATGTCAGCTCGTGTTGCTGAGTGCGAGGAATACTTGGTGGAGCGTGGTGAAGCGCGTTAAGGAATGCGAGAGGCAACCCGTGGTAAGCACGTTGATGTGCTTGGTGGAAGGAAGGGGAGCAGATGGCAACCCTTGAGGTCGAGCACGGTGGAGTGTTTGATGGACCTTCCGAGAAGGGGAGCGAGGGCAGTCCTTGGTGAAGCACGGTAAAGTGCTTGGTACTTTGGTTGAAGCATGTGGAGTGCTTGGTTGAAGGTGCATGCGAGGAAGCGTGATGAGCATCCTGGAAGCGTGATCACTTGGAAGCTGGACATTGAGCATCCTAGAGGCGTGAAGCTTGGAGGCTATACGCAGAAGCATGTGGACGTGGACATGAAGATGGCCATGGTGTGCGCAAGGTTGCTGCATTGACAAGGGTGGTTGAGGATGGAGTTTCAAGATACCACAAGGTCATGAGCAACAAGGAGGCACGGATAGGTTGCGATTGCGGAGCCCGTGGGAGCTGCAAGTGGTGGAAAGCAAGTTGACCAGAGGAGTCATGGGCTGATACCAGAGGCGGAGGCACTGTCAACGAGGACAGATGCAGCGGGTGCATGAAGGCAACATGTATGTACAGCAAGGAGCAAGGTTGGTGGTCAACCATGAGGCTCGAGTTGCTGTGGAAGTGAATGACTTCAAGATCATCCATGAGAAGCATAGAGGCACGAGAACAAAAGGTGAAGGCTTGCGTGAGAGCAAGCGGTGTGCGTGAGTAATGGAGGAGCTGATGTTGAAGGACAAGCTGCCCGCGTGGGAGTGTTGAAGGTATTACATGGGTGATGCTTGTATCCGGTCAGCTTGCCCTTCATACAGGAGTCGAGGGTCGAAGGTACCAGGAAGAAGCGCGTGGACTCCAGACTTAGCAAGACGGTCGAGTCATGACGGACTCCGGACCAGGCTGCTTGGTAGAGCCTTCAAAGAAATCGCGTAGCTTTGTGGATACGTAAGCTTAGCAGGCATGGCTTAGCTTGTTGAAAAGCTCTGGTTGTGATCTAGACAGCGTAGCTTACAGAACAGCAATCGGCTGAGTATAGCGCACGCGGTGCTTGCCAATGTAGACGTGTGTAGAGACTGGCGGGGTATAAAGCCCAGACTTGTTGCAATGAAGAAAAGAGGTCACGATGTAGCATGTGTGCGTATGCTATGGCGGCAGTAGCAGTTATACTCCTGTGTTGGTGTTGTTGGCGTGTCACTTGCACGTGTGTATGTCAACACCCTCATAGTGACAAGTGCTCTATGCAGCTGGTCTGCTGCTGCCGGGTAGTACGGGCAGGTGGAGTCGGTGTTCTCCCTGGTGTACATGCTGTGCTGTAGGACACACAGTCAACAAGCCACTACCATAGGTAGCGCTGTTTACACAGTTCTTTGCATGAGTGGAAGAGAGATTGTACTGTTAAGTGAGATGAATGAGCAAGCAACACGTGGATGCCATGCATTGACTGATGCCAACAAGCACACCGCGACCAAGTACACCAAGCTCACAACAAGGACAAGCACAGTGCACAAGAGCATGCACAGGCTCTCACACGGTGAGGGGATTCTTGGGAACCGGGACGGTGTGTTTCGTAGTTCAAATCGCTTCACAAGCTCTTAGCTTTCTCACTCACAGTGTCACCAGCTGATCCGGTGAACACGGTGCCTACTTATACAAGTCAAATCATGACTGTTCAGAACATAAGCTAACGGTTATATCGAGGCTATTTCCGAAGAAATCCCCACTCGATATAGAACCCAACTTATAACTGAACTCACAACTAAACAGCTACGCGCGGTGCCTATGTAGGCTATGGTCATGAGCTACTCTAGAGACATGACCTAGCTACTGGTCAGTGACGCACACGGGTCGCCATGCTGGTAAGCCGGGCGAGGGTCTCGCTGTAGGCCCGATGAAGACTGGCATGCTCAGGCGATAGGCATGACAGCTGTCGGGTCGAGGGGAGTCGAGGGTCACTCTGTCTCGGACAGCTGCAGGGACAGACATGCTTGCTAGACATGCTACTGCGCCACATTTGTAACGCGCAGCAAAAGCAAAAGATAACCCAACCCTCATTGTGACAAGTGCTTTGTGCAGCTGGTCTGCTGCTGCCGGGTTGTATGGGCAGGTGGAGTCGGTGTTCTCCCTAGTGTACATGCTGTGCTGTAGGACACACAGTCAACAAGCCACCCCCCCTGAGCTTTGGGGGAGGTTCCAGCTCCAGAGCTCAGCTGCTAACGCAAGTGAGGAGGGCCGTTGGTACGGCAATCGTCGCACCAATACTCCTCCATGGGTATTGCGTCCAAAGGTGGCTCTAGGCAGTAGCAATGCGAGCCCTTGTTGCAGCCATTGCAGAGCATCATGAGTGCGTCGTCGTCGGCGCTGCCGCAGCGTTCACAGCGTGTGCTGCGCGCGGGACGAGGGTGCTGGATACGCCCGAAGCCGGCTACGTAAGGAAGGTGACATGGCGCGCAGTTCACCGTGTTGTCCTTCAACCTCTCTCCGTTTTGACCGAGGAGGTCCAACACCCCTGTGGGGTACACTTTGAGTACCTTGTAGACGGTGCGGCCCACGGAGGTGTCAAGCGTGTCTTTGGTGGCTGCCACGCGATAGGCAAAGTCCCCCGCTTGGAACCGCCGTTGGCGCTCTTTGTAGAAGCCGCTGCGTACGCGCTCGTAGCGCAGCGTGTTGCGGTGCTGCGTGATGCGCAGGTTGTTAAAGGCCATGGGGACGGTGCGCTCGAAAAGCGCGGGGCGCGTGGTGATGTCGTGGTGCATCCAGTCAGGGTCGTTGAGGTTGTCCACGACGCGATCCACCTCCTGCTACGCACGAAAGGGGAGCAATGGTGGTCGCCCGAACAGCAGGTAGTACGGGCTGTACTCACGCAGAGCCGCCTGCTTTGACAATCGATATCCGAGGACCACCCACGGGAGGTGGTCATCCCAAGTGTTCTTCTCATACTCCAGCACGTACTTACGGAGTGCCTTCTTGATGGTCTGCACTGTACGCTCGGCGAGACCGTCGGCTTGAGGGTGATCACGCGAGGTACGACAGTGGTCGATGTAACACTTGTCCAAGAGGGTGTCGAACTCCCCTCTGAACTCAGTACCTTGGTCAGTGATGACCTCGGCGCAGCTGCCAAATCGGCTGAGAACGTGAGAGAGGAAGGCACCCCCCTGCTGCTCTTGTCGGGTAATGGTACCAGCTCCACCCATTTGGAGAAGTGCTCGATCATGATTAGGATGTAACGGTTGCCACGCGCTGAGGGTGCCAAGTCTCCCAAGATGTCGAGCCCCCATCGATAAAAGAGACCGGAGATGGGGAGTGGGTGTAGGGTGGCGCTACGCGTGTTGAGGCTGGCGCGCACCATGTTACACTGCTGGCAGTGGCTGACGAACCCCTGCACCTGTTTTGTTAACCGATACCACCAATATTGTGCCCTCACTAAGCTGACTGTACGCTTGACACCGAAGTGTCCAAGCTCAGTGTGGAGGGAAGTGATGATGCCCTCGCGCGTGACTGGTGTCGGCACTTCCTTGTCTTCGTCATGGAAGCGGCGATATAGCTTGTCACCTGCCCATCGATAGTGACGGGTGCGTTGGTTGACACGGTCCTTTACGCGGGCACTCATGCCGGAGGGAAGCTGGCCACTTTGAAGAAAGGAGAGTGATGGCTTGTCCAGCCATATGTCCTGCCGGGTGTCAGTGGGCGCCAGCTCTGTGTCATCAACTTCAATGTCAACTGCGTGGGCGTCTTCCAAGGGTGTGGTTGCCGCAGGGCCGGTAGGCTGAAGGGCAGGAATCTCCTCTGCCATTGCTGAGGCAATGGTGTTGGTCTTGTGCCCTGAGCGCAACGCGGCAGCCGCAAACATGGCTGCCATGGTGGGGGTTGTTGCTGCAGGGACGAGCTCATGCCGAGCTCCAGTTGCATCGTTGATGCTGAGGTGAGGGTTGCGACTGAGGCCATCGGCGTCTTGGTTGGTGAGGCCAGCGCGGTGGTCGATCTCGTACTGCTGCAACAGCAAGGCCCATCGAGCAAGTTTCCCTGTCAGATGTTGGTTGGTCATCAGCCACTTGAGGGGCTGATGATCGGTGATTAGCTGGAACTGCCGACCAAAGAGGAAGGGTCAGAAGAAGGAGATGGCCCACACTGCAGCGAGGCACCCCCCCTTGTAGCTGCTGTAGTTGGCCTCGGCGTTATTGTTGCTTCGGCTGGCGTATGACACCACCCGCTCCTTCTTGTTCTCAATCGTGCTACACCAGCACCGCTCCCATCCCCAGCTTGCTCTCGTCGGTATGAAGGATGAAAGGCTTGGCGTAGTCCGGACGTTGAAGGATGGGAGCGGTGGTGAGCCTGCTTTTCAGCTCCTCGAAGGCCTGCTGTTGCGGCTCCTTCCATGCGAACTCCACCTCCTTCTTCGATAGCTTGTTGAGGGGCCTTGCGATCTTCGCGAAGTCCTTCACGAACCGGCGATAGTAGTTGGCAAGTCTCAAAAAAGCGCGCCGACGTGTGAGGTCTGTCGGGGCAGAGATAGCTGCCAGAGCCTCTACTATTGCCTGCTGCACATACACACCGTGGGGCACAATCATGTGCCCTAAGTACAGCACCTTGTGGGTGAAAAAGGTACACTTGTCGGGGTGTACGGTCATCCCCACTCCCTTGAGTCGTTTCAGCACCGCTTCGATGTGCTGAAGATGCTCCTCGTTGCTGCGGCTGAAGATGAGGATGTCATCGATGTAGCACCGCGCGAAGTCCAGCCCCTTCAAGGCCTTGTCCATGACGCGTTGAAACTTGGCGGGGGCATTCTTCAGCCCAAACGGCATTACCTTCCATTGGTACAACCATCGGTTGCCCCAGAAGAAGGTCTTGTGCTTGTCCTCGTCCTTGATGGCGATTTGGTTGTACCCTTGACGCATGTGCAGGATGCTGAAGACTGTGCAGTCTCCCACATCATCAAAGATACCCTCTGCTGTGGGCATGGGGTACCTGTCTTGCTTGGTCTTGTTGTTGAGGGGGCGATAGTCGCCACACATGCGTCGCTCTGTCCAGTTGCCTGCTGAATTCTTCTTCAGTGGCATGACGGTTGCTGCTGTGAAGTCCGATGTGGACTCTTCGATAAGGCCTGCATCAAGTAGCGCCTTACATTCCTGCTCCACCAGGTCCTCTTCCAACTTGGACAGCCTGTATTGCCGCCGGAACACCAGCTCAGTGTCCACCAGCTCGATGTCCATCTGGTACACTGAGCATGTACCCAATGCCTTCACATTGAAGCTGAATTGGCTCCTCCATTTGTCGAGGAGAGCCTCCAGCTTCTCTCGAGTGTCTTTTGTGGCCAAAGGGCCAATGGCATGGTCCCATGAGGTCGCATTGGCAACCACGGGAATGTCCTCCACTGTCACTGCTGCTTGCTCCTCCATGTGGACCACCTCGAGGGCTGTGTGAGCGGCCTTGGTGTCGACAACGCGATCAGCCCACCCCCCAGCCAAGTGTTCGAGATCCTCGAAGGACACGTGGCGGTCCTGCAATGCGAAGCTCAGCTCCAGCAGCCATACCATGCTGTTCTAGTCCATGGCGCGGCCAAGCAGCTGGCATTGCTGACTATCTGTCAGCGATGAGCCCGTGATGCTGTTGGGGAAGAATTCATGGCGCGTTCACGCTCGCGTGCGTTGGGTTCCTCCGGCCTGTTGGTGGTCGCATCAAACACCATCCCGTTACCACCATTCCGAAATACATAGGAGCCTGGGTAGGATACCAATGTGGGGAGTGCGCGACGGGGCTGACCGGGCTGATTGCACGGGTAGAAGTGGTTGTGGTCATGACGCAGCACAGGTTGTGCTTTGCGGCCGGGGTCAAGGATGTCATCGATCAGCAGGTTGCGCGGCCGAGCGCTGCGTGTGTATTTTGCGGTCATAAGCTCCTCCACGGTGGCCAAGTTTGTCCACTTGGCACGTACACGATGTGCGCGCGAGCCATGTTGTGCAGCGTTCACCTTGAGTGGGTGCCCCAGAATGGAGCAAACTTGTCGGTAGCTGGAGGCCACATGCGGGCGCTTGTTGTCCTCTGAATGCACATTTTCAATGACGTACCCCAGGGGTCTGGAGATCTATTGGTGTTGAAGGAGGTGAATGATTCTCATTAGCTCCCAAAACAGCCCTGAGCGAGGGTCTTCGAGGCCTTGCCCCTTGCCTGCCCTGGAGTGCCCTTGGCATTCCCACCCAGCTATCAATAGGTCGACGTTGCCGAGGGACAGTAGGTGATCTTCGGTAATCAGCTGGATGTCTTGTGAAAACGCTTTGAGGCTGCCTTACAACGCCGAGAGGGGTAGTAGCTGTGGAGATCTCTCGTGCAGTTGGCGTAAGTGGTGCTTGAGGGCCGTTTGCGCGTGTGGGTCTAGGTCGCAGTAATAGTACTTGACAACCTTCACACCCGTGTTGAGGACATCGGCACGACCACTGCCAATGCCTCCAAACAGCTCCAACACTGTGATGCCCTGCTGCCTGCGAAAGGTGTGGAACTCCAGCATTCCGGTGGCCACCATATGCTGGTCCTGCACCTTGTTGTGGCTTCGGTAGTTGGGGAAGCGCGTGATGATCAGTGGCTGGCTCAGCAAAACGTGTGCGTCCACATGTGCGCGCCAGCGCCGTTCGGCTGGGTCTTGTAATGCTACTTTCACGGTGGCATCCTCCTGCTCCTCGTTGTAAGGGGTGAGAGAGGAGTCGACGGTTCGACACGGAGCCGTGGCACCAGCAGCGTCTTGCGTCGGAGCGCTGTCGTATGTGGCCGTTGCAGCCTCCCGTGTGAGGGCGTGGCTGCGTGTGGCCACGGCAGCCACTTTGCGTTGGGCGCGCGTGCGCAAGACCAACTCGAGAGGCAGGAAACCCTGCACCTCTCTGTCATCCTTATCCCAATGTCCCGAAGCCACGCCCGCTCTGTCCAGCAGTCGAGGTCCATGCCCACAGGGAAGTTGAAGTCCTGCCCAAGCGGAAAATCGAAGGAGCGCTCGGCTAGCCGGCATTGGTGATCACACATTGCTTGATGATCTCGGTTGTGTGGGTTGGGTCCAGCCCTGTCAACCGAATGCAAAAGGCCTCCCTGGTGATTCCCATCACCTTATCTCGGCTACCTGTGGCAGTGCTTAACACATACGGGCAAGGCACCAAGTCGGAGCTGGTTATGCCGAGGGACCGCGCGAGGAAGCGCCCGATGATGATCGGCTGTGCTCCGGTATCCAGCATCACTCGCTTGGGTGCCAGGCCGTTAATGGTAACGTGCTTGCCTTGGTTGGCCACCATGGCAGCATTGGCGTTAATGCGCAGCCTTTTCGTAGGAGCTGTCTGCACCTTTGCCTCAGTTCTCTCAGGTGGGGGTGCTGAGCGCATTGCAGATAGAGCTCCTCTGCCTGCTGGGTCCGGAGGACCCCCTCCTTGCCCTCTCCCTCTGCTGAACCGACCTTGTCGTGGTGGTTGGTAGACATGGGGGGGCCTCGGTGCTGGAGGTTCCGGCGCCGGTTGTGGTGGCGGCGTAGGTGGATGCTGCCTTTGCGAAGATGGAATCATGCCCGCGGGTGTACCCAATGGCTGTGGAGGAAACCGCAGAGAACCCCGTGTTTGTGGGCCTGCCTCGCGTTCAGCTTGCTCCGCGGCGTACGTCCATCGGACAGCATGAGCCGCCTCTTTGACCAACGTCCCTTCCCACGTGGCCGTGGGCTTGGTGTCTATGTCGGTTCAGTGATGATATTGAGACATGGGCTGCAGGTATACGGCGCGTAGTAGCTGTCGCCGCATGTCGTGGGTGATGGTGGGGACTCGCAAGATCCATGCCATGTAGGCATCCCACCTTCCTTGTACCACTCCCACATCGAGCACGGTCATGGAGCGCGCGCGTAGGGTGCGCTGGAGGTTAGTCAGCTGTGCGTGTAGCTCATGAGCAATGGCAATGCGCCGCCGTTGTCGTGCGGCTTCCACCCCTGGCAGCCGCAGCATTGCCTCTTGCACTCCCTCCAGCGTGTCCGGGGCCGTGGTGGCAGCCTCATCGTATGCTTGTCGCGCAAACGAACGAATGCCCCCAACCATGATGCTCGGTTGCCAAAGGCAAACAAGGGGACAGCAGGGTGATTGGCAACGAGCCATGTCACGAGACGGGCTCAAGCGGCGCTGCCCTCTCGCATCCCCATCATCTGTTTTATTGTGTTGCCCTTAGGCCTGTGCAGCATGACTGCTTGTCGAATGAGTGCGGTACGGAGTTGTTGCTCCCCCACCATACCAGCTCCTCCTCGTTGTATGGTGTCCCCTTGCGGGGTGAGGTACCCTCGCCCCGCATCGCGTTGATCCTCAGGCATGTCTTCAACCAAAGGAGGCAGCAGCGGGGCGATTACCCCCCGCAATTGTTGTGCCAACGCCCTCGCTTGGTCTGCAACAGTTGCTTGTCCTGGCTGTGCGAGGGCGACTGCCGTGGAGTACTATGGTCAGCGTTGTGTGTTGAAGGACTAGCATGCACATGTAGCTGAGGCAAGCATGGATACACACGGACAGAGTTACCGCCACCAGAGCATACACAAGTCACATCACATTCATCTATTACAAGTTGTCCGCTGGTTCTTATACCAGCCAGTTACACACACGTCTACGTTTGCAAGCACTGCGTAAGCTATACTCAGCCTTTTGACGCGCTCTAAGCTGTGTTGTCTTTCTTACAACCAGAGCTTTCCAACAAGCTCTCACACGCCTAATATGAGTAAGTATACACGGAGATATGAAGCAGTTAGTAAGGCTCCAGTCTGGAGTCCGGAGTCTGGTCCGACGATGCCATCTTGCTAAGTCCGGACCTAGTGCTCGTCCTTATGACCTTCTACTCCTGTGTGGAGGGTCGATGCTGATCGTATGTAGGAATGACTCTCAACACTCCCACGCGAGCAGCTTGACCTCCAACGCTTGCTCCTGTAGTCAAACACAGATGCCAAGTCCTGCGCAACAAGTCTTGAACTTGAGCGGTGACAATGGCTTTGTCATGAAGTCCGCCAGCATGCCCTCAGTGTTGCAGTACTGGAACTCCACCTCCTTCCTTGTGACTCTGTCACGCACAAAATGATGCATGACATCAATGTGCTTCGTCCTTGCTGAGGCGATAGGGTGCTTCAACAACTTGATGGCTCCTTGGTTGTCACAGTTGATGACGATGCACGCCATGGGGTGCTCCAAGTCTGCCATGAGCTTGCGAAGCCAGAGTGCCTCCTTCACTGCTGCTGCCGCTGCCATGTACTCAGCCTCTGATGTAGATGCTGCTGTTGTTGGCTGCAGCCTGCTGTTCCAGCTCACCACGCCTCCGTTCAGCTTGAAGACGTAGCCTGTAGTGGACCTCCTGCTGTTGAGGTCACCAGCAAAGTCCGAGTCGCAGTAGCCCTCCAACTCAGTGCTCCCGCTCCCAAACTTGATGCCAACTGTTGCGCTCCCAGCAACATAGCGTAGTACTCCCTTTGCTGCTCTCCAGTGCTCCATGCTCGGTGCAGACATGTAGCGAGCAAGTACTCCCACAGCATGTGCAACATCGGGACGTGTGCACACTGCCAGATAGAGCATGCTGCCTACCAGCTCACCATATGGATACTGAGCCTTGTCGAGTACCTCCTCATCCTTTGCCTTGATGAGGGCAGTGCCAAGTGCCAACGGTGTGGTCTTGGTCTTCGCTTCAGTGAGCCCAAACTTGGTGACGAGTCTTTTCACCATCTGCTCCTGACTGATCTTGATTGTGCGAGCCGCCATGTCGCGCTCAATCACCATGCCAAGGAACCACTTGGCCTCTCCAAGATCACGAACTGAGAATGCTTGCTGTAGAGCAAGTTTCGTCTCCTGCAGGTGGTGCACCTGCCAAGCGGTGATGATGATATCATCAACATACACGAGCAGCCAGACCTTGTTGTCTGCATGGATGAAGAGACCAGGGTCTGCAGAGGATGCGGTGAAGCCAAGTGCCTCCAACTCCTTGGTGAGCTTGATGTGCCACATACGCGGTGCCTGTCGCAGCCCGTACAGTGCCTTGATCGGCTTGCACGCTGTGCCTCTCTCCCCTTCTTTATATCCAGGTGGTTGCTCGATGAAGATCTCCTCCTCCAGCTCTCCGTAGAGGAAGGCAGTCTTCACATCCAGGTGATGCAGCTCCAGGTCTTCAGCAGCAACCATAGCTAGCACTGCACGGAAGGTGGTATGCTTACTTGCAGGTGCAAACACTTCGTTGAAGTCCACACCTTCCTGCTGCAAGAAGCCCTTTGCCACCAGTCTTGCCTTGTAGCGCTCAATGTTGCCCTGACCATCACGCTTCACCTTGAAGACCCATTTCACTGGAATGGTCTTCACTCCTTGCGGAATCTGCTCCAGTGACCAAGTGTTGTTGGCATGGAGTGACGCAATCTCCTCGTCCATAGCACGCCATGCCATTGCTCCGCATCTGGTGGTAACAATGCCTCCGCGTAGGTGCTTGGCTCCTCATTCTGCACACTGGCGACGTGTGCCTTGTGTAGGAAGTTTGGTGCCTTTCTCTCCCTCACTGGGTATCTCCGAGCTGCGTGCTCCTGCTGCAGGTGCGGCTCCTTCTGGCCTGCTACAATTGAGTCTCGCTCACCTTTGTTGTTGATGACTGTCTCGCCCTCAGCCTCCAATGTCTTAGGATGCTCCTGTGGCTGTACTTCATCGTCATCTCCCGGAAAGAAGCTTGCTTCTGGTTGTGATAATCCCTCATGGAAAACCACCTCTCTGCTCACGATGATCTTTTGAGTGTCCTCGAGCAAGATCCTGTAAGCCTTGGAACCCGGTTCATAGCCAACGAAGATGCCCTTCTTGCTGACCGGCTCCAGCTTGTGCCTGAGCTGTTTAGGCACTAGTGCATATGCCGTGCATCCAAACACACGCATACCACTCACATCTGGTGTGGCTCCATAGAAGTGCTCCCACGGAGTCTTCTGCTCTGAGCTCACCGGAGACCTGTTGCGGATGTAGTTGGCAGTGAGTACCGCCTCCTTCCACAAACTGTCTTCCATCTTTGTGTCGTTGAGCATAGCTCGAACACGCTCCAAGAGTGTCCTGTTGAGGCGTTCAGCTGCTCCATTCTGCTGCGGGGTGTAGGGTGCCGTTGTCTCGTGGCGTATGCCCTTGCTGGCGAAGAACTCCTTCAACTCCTTGTTGATGTACTCCCCTCCTCGATCACTCCTCATTGCCTTCATCTTGTTGCCAGACTGGGTCTCCAACAAGGCTACAACTGTGCGCACAGCTCCAGCAACTTCTGACTTCAGTGTCAACGGAAAGATGATGGACAGCTTGCTGTAGTCGTCGAGGAATGTAGCAAAGTACCTGACCCCTCCCTTCGCCACAATGCGCATAGGGCCACAGACATCCATGTGCACAAGCTCGCAAGGATGCTGACTGCTAGAAGAGGATGATGGGAATGGCATAGCATGCTGCTTTGCAACCAGGCATGGTTCACAAAGTGCACCTGATGCATTCTTGAGTTCTTCTGTGCTGAGATGGATGCCCTTGACCATCTTGTCAGCGACAAGGCGAGTGAGGTTGACGTAGCTGAGATGCCCGAACCTTCGATGCCACAATGTTGGCGACTCCTTGTCCTTCACCACCATGGCTTGAATGTCTCTGTCTTGAGGCTGCTCCACGTGGTAGAGCCCTCCCGGATCAGCGATTTCAACCATGTGCACAACCCCATCAATGATGACTGAGCAGCCACCCTTCCGAAATAGGATCTCCGCGCCTAAGCGCTCCGCAACCCTCACAGAGAATAGACTCGCAATAGCCTTAGGAACATGCAGGACGTTGCGTAACAACACCTCGCGTAGCGTGTTACCAACCTTGCACTGGAGTCGTACGTTGCCAACTCCCTCAGCCACCAGTACTTCGCCACCGAAGCCCGCCACCTTGATTGTGGACGTCAGCTTCCTGTAGCCCTCCATCACCTCCTTGTTTGGTGTGAGATGACGATCGCAGCCAGAGTCCACCACCCAGAAAGCTGTGCCCGCCCTCGAACTGGATGCAGTGAAGGCGACATGTTTCTCCTTGTGTTGGTGCTCGTTGCCGCTGTTGCTGGTGCTTGCTCTAGGTTGCCCCTGTTGTTTCCTCCTACAGTCCTTCACAATGTGCCCCTTCCAACCACACCAGTGGCATGTGAGGTCTTTGTGACGAGGATTGCCTGGCTTGTTGCCCTTGTACTTCTCTTCATGGTTGCTCTTCTTTGCGTGCTTGCCGGTGTAGAAGGCGACGGCATCCGCTTGCTCGTCCTTCTTCACAACCCTCTGCTCCACGGTGAGCAGCTTCGGTAGCACATCGTCCAACGTCAACTCCGATGATGACGTCTCCAGCAGGGTTGCGACGACCTCGAACTCTGCTGGTAGCCCTGCAACAATGGCCAGCACTACCTCCGTCTCCCCCATGTTGTGGCCGACGTTGATGAGGTCCGCCCACAGCTCTCTCGCGCGCGCAATATACTTTGTGATGGGTTCTGCTGTCTCCTGCCCGAGTGCGCTGAGCTGCTTGCGTAGATGCAACTTTCTGGCATTGTTCTTGGCTCTGAAAACGGCTGATAGCTTTTCCCAAGCTTGTCTACCATCCTCACATGCAGTGAGCATGGGAAAGTGATGCGGTTTGCTGTTCAACACAAGTAAAGAGTGTGCTTCTGCTGAATGCTCTGACCACACAGTGTTCGCTCCTGGTGTTGGTGGTGGTGCCTTCGGATCAACGTACTTCCACACCTTCTTGTGGATGAGCAAGGCCTTCATCTCCACGCACCATGTGTTGTAGTTGTCGGTGTCCAGCTTTGCAATCTGCCCCTTGTCGTAGGTCGCCTCCATTTCTGTCGAGCCTGCCTTTCTTGCAGTTGACACCCAAGGCTCTGCTACCAACAAGCTACCGTAGTGTAGAACTACTATGCACACAAGCTAGTCTCACACTCCTCAAGCGTAGTGTGGGCCCATAACCTGTTGAAGGACTAGCATGCACATGTAGCTGAGGCAAGCATGGATACACACGGACAGAGTTACCGCCACCAGAGCATACACAAGTCACATCACATTCATCTATTACAAGTTGTCCGCTGGTTCTTATACCAGCCAGTTACACACACGTCTACGTTTGCAAGCACTGCGTAAGCTATACTCAGCCTTTTGACGCGCTCTAAGCTGTGTTGTCTTTCTTACAACCAGAGCTTTCCAACAAGCTCTCACACGCCTAATATGAGTAAGTATACACGGAGATATGAAGCAGTTAGTAAGGCTCCAGTTTGGAGTCCGGAGTCTGGTCCGACGATGCCATCTTGCTAAGTCCGGACCTAGTGCTCGTCCTTACGACCTTCTACTCCTGTGTGGAGGGTCGATGCTGATCGTATGTAGGAATGACTCTCAACACTGTGGAGGCGCTGGCAACATCTGCCGGCGCTGCGGCTGGTATGGCAACGGCGTGTGCTGCTTCGTACGCCTGTCGGCGCGCGTCCACTTGGGCAGCTTGGTCCACCCGATAACGATGTGCCTGTTCGAGAGCAGAAAACCGCTCTTGACGGCTGCCTTAAGTGAGCCCCCGAAGCGCGGGATCGGTGCCCAGCGCGATGTCCGACGTGGTGACCACGAGGTCTTGTATTTCGCGACGCTGGAGTCCGAGTGGGTCCAGTGGTGAGGGCTCGAAGTCGATCTGTTGCGCGGGCATTTGTTGCAGCGATTGACTGGGTGTGCCCTGCAACCTTGCGTGTAATGCCAAAAACAACAGAATGGCCAGCTTCAACACTGCAGGTCGCCGGTAGGTGACCCCGAAGAGACGATCCCTCATCTCCGGAGCAGTGCCGGCGAGGATTTCATCCGCTAGCTGTTGTTGTGTGGGTTCCGGCAGGGTGTGGTACTCTGGAGGTGGTAGGGGCAAGATGCGATCATCGCATGCCACGCGCGTGGTGCGTTGCCCCCCTGGTCCGTACGCAATGGTGGTGGGCTCCACGTTGCGTAGATCCGACGCCCAGGAGCGTTCTGCTTGTGGTCCACGTGGCACTTGCTGTGTGACATCAAGTGCTGGTGGCGGTGCTGTTCGAACCTCAGGTAGTGGTGCAGTGGGTGTGGCAGCACTACTTGAGGCGATGGTTGTGGCACCTGCAGCAGTCGTCGTCACTGAGGTGGCGGCTGTGAGGGTGGCAGCGGTTAAGGCCGATGTGGTTGCTTCAATGGAGGCAGGAGTGGTGGCTTCACCATCCACGAACCCAACGACCATGGTTGTTGCGGCGTTGGTGCTTTCCATCACCGGGGACAGCGTGGTGCCAAGAGTGCTGGCACCTGCTGTCGTGGTCGGTGTGGATGCCGATGGTGTCGTCGACGGCGTCGTCCCAGCAGTGGTTGTGGCTGCCGAGGCAGCACCACTTGTGGCGTCCGTCGATGCCACTGTTGACGACGCGCCAGCTTCCCTGCGCGCACGTCTTGATGGTTGTACGCGTGACGGCGTGGGAGTGTCCCTATCCCGTTTTGGTGCCATCAGCGCCCACCTAGCAGCCTAGCAGGCTTGATAGTCCTGCTCCTTGTTCTCTTCCAATTGTGCCACGCGCGCCGTCAGGGCTGCCACTTGGTCAACAGCTGGTGGATTGGCTGGTGCCTTCACAGCAGCAGCTCCGGCGCGAGGACGTCCCTCAGGTCCTTTGTGGTGTGGAGGGTGGTTTTTCCCTCTGTAGCCAGCTTCTTCCTTGCGGGCCCCGGCGTTGTTGTTGTTGGGGTTGGGGTTGTGGCCACCAGCGTTGTTGCCGTTGTTGCGACCACCAGCATTGTTGCTGTTGTTGTAGCCGCCAGCGTGGTTGCTGTTGTTGTAGCCCCCGTTGTTGTTGTTGTTGTTGCCGCGGTAGCCAACAGCGTTGTTGCCGTTGTTGTAGCCATTAAAGGGCCGCAGCTCAGGGAACTTGAGCCAGCACACTGTCTGTAAGTGTCCCGTCTTGTGGCAGTAGTCGCACACAAGGTTGCCGTAATCTTCGGTGCACTTCTTTTGGTAGTGACCATGCCGACCACACCGATGGCACAGCACTGGAGCCACAACGGCAGCATAAGCTAACCATTTATCCTTGTTGTGGTTGCCTTGCGGCTCTTGGCTGCGGTCCCGCCGAAGGGGCTCTGCACTTGTGCCTGCCATAGGCCGCGAGGCACTGCGGTTGGTGTCCAGCACTGCTTTTTCATACACCGCGCGCTTATGTATGGCTTGTGCAGTCTCGAAAGCTTCCTTGAGGGTGTAGCCGAGGGGCCTGCTGTAGTTCAGCGTCAGGCGCGTCGACTCGCTCAGGGTGGGATCCAACTCGGCCACATACACCACTGCTGCCGCCTCCTCACTGACGATCTGGTAGTCAGTGTCTTCAAGCAACCCTTCCAACTGTGAATACAGTCGGAGAGGGTCCTCGTTGGGCTTCCGTCGAAAACGCCTCAACTCCTCCACCTTGCTGTTGGTTTGAGGTGGGAAGGTGCGCCGGAGTGCGGCGTAGAGGTCCTTCAACGGGGAGTCCGACATGGCAGCGCCCACCGTAAGCGCGGGTGCACGCAATGCCACTGAGCCGAGGGTGAAAACACTGCCACCCGCTGGAGCACGCGAGTTCGGTGTTGGTAGTAGGGGCATACCCATCTCCAATGCTGCAGCTTGCTGCTCCTCTTGTTGCTCCTTGATGATGGCAGCGGTGCGGTTGAGTATCCTGATCCGGCGCTCGGCCTTCTTGACCTCGATCTCTGCAGGAGTCAACAAGGCCCCTACCACCTCAACTTCTTTTATTCTCTGCCTTCTCCATGGCTGCAGCTAGAGTGAGACCCGTGACCGAGGCTGGCGGGGCCGCTGCTACAGGGACAGTAGCCGATGGGCTATGCAGTGACGTGGAGGCTATGGTGCTAGCCAACTCGCCATAGCCATCAATCTTATGCAACTCAGTGACGGACTTCCACACATCATGTGCTTCGTGATCAAGGTATTGAGCGGACACATGAAACGATACCTCATCTGTCAGTCCTTGCTCTTGAGGGCTTGCTGCCGCATCTTAGAGTGGAACTTGATGATGAACTCATCAAGTGAGGTGGTGCCAGGGCGTCCGGAGAAGCGTAGGGAGTTGGTTGAGCTGGACGGCTCCATCTCCTCGTCATCACTGTCCGACGGTGGTGGAGATGCTCGTTGTCGAGGAGTGGAGTGAGAGGAGGTGAAGCCGGAGCCGGGGCGTGGGCCTCTGCTGCTACGGTAATCGCTCCCTTCACTTGCGCGCTCGTAGGTAAAATTGGAGGTTGGGCTCCAGCTGTTGAGGTTCCCTTCTTCTATTGGCGAGAAAGGGGTGGGCCTGCTCATACAGCTGATGCGATGGTGAAAGTGGATGAAGGGTAGAGTGTTTGTGCTCTACAATGGAATCTCCAATGTTGCTATCACCCAACACACTAGCGCTTGTGCGCGCTATGCGATGACGGTGACAACAATGCACTGCGATGTAAACAACTACAGATTGCGCTGCTGATGTGCAGCCTGCAACTACACTCTTGCGCAAAGAGGGTGACACTGTGAGTCAACAAGCCACTACTATAGGTAGCGCTGTTTACACAGTTCTTTGCATGAGTGGAAGAGAGATTGTACTGTTAAGTGAGGTGAATGAGCAAGCAACACGTGGATGCTATGCCCTGACTGACGCCAACAAGCACAACGCGACCAAGTACACCAAGCTCACAACAAGGACAAGCACAGTGCACAAGAGCATGCACAGGCTCTCACACGGTGAGGGGGTTTCTTTGGGAACCGGGACGGCGTGTTTCGTAGTTCAAGTCGCTTCACAAGCTTTTAGCTTTCTCACTCACATCGTCACCAGCTGATCCAGTACACGGTGCCTACTTATACAAGTCAAATCATGACTGTTCAGAACATAAGCTAACGGTCATATCGAGGCTATTTTCAAAGAAATCCCCACTCGATATAGAACCCAACTTATAACTGAACTCACAACTGAACAGCTACGCGCGGTGCCTATGTAGGCTATGGTCATGAGCTACTCTAGAGACATGACCTAGCTACTGGTCAGTGACGCACACGGGTCGCCATGCTGGTAAGACGGGCGAGGGTCTCGCTGTAGCCATGCCCGATGAAGACTGGCATGCCCGGGCGATAGGCATGACAGGGGAGGCCCCATACCCCAAAGACATGCCGCCACTACTCACCCTCGTTCTAAATAATCCACTCTACTATGTAACGCTAATTGATTACACGCGATAGTTACTGCGTCATCAAACATGGTCAACAGCCGAACGAATAATGCTGTTTATATTTGCTTTTTAAACAAAAAGTTAAAAAGCTTATGCATTTATCTTTCCTGTTTCATGGCCTGTTGCATCTACACGTTCAATTAGTTCGTATTTAAAATGTGATGTATAATATCATGTCTTGTTATAGCGTATTTAACATTTCATTTGAATAATACATCATTTTGAAGTGTACTGAAATAATGAAGTAGTTTATGTCACGCTCGTACAAATAGCTGGCGTAAAAAAAACAGATTAAGTGAGAATTTTCCATAGTCATGGTGTGCAGTATTTGGCATACGTGCTTATGAAGTTAGTCTTAGCGCACTTAATATGCATGGACATTTTGACTACCATAGTCAACACATGCACCGCCTATTAGCAAGCATATGGCTAATCGATGTCATATGTTCGCACGTGTATGTATACGTGTACATATATGTGTAGATGAGTTCACAAGGCATATACCTATGAATGCATGGGTATGCATATGCCCGCGTGTGTATGCATATAAATGATAGCCTCGCCTTGTGTAATCAGCATTATATATCCAATAAGACCATAAACATCTAGTCATGTCCAAGGCTGATGTGTACTGTGTTGAAGGCATGAACGGTGTTCAAAGCCTCTAGACTGAAATGTGGCAGCTTTGAGGCAGGTTATGGTCAACGCAGCCATGACAAGGCAAGTAGCCTCGGATTTGATGCTGTATGTCGGAGAGCAGCAATGAAGGAGTATATGAACGGCCTCAAGTGTTGAGGTAGCTCAGCCGATGCGTACTCGACTCTTATGTGTGTTGTGCCTAGTTTAATTGTTCAAGGGGCTCTCCCTCTCATCCCTTGTGGGGTTTTGTGTGCGTGGCAACCTTGCACGTGAGTGGGTTGTGCTTGAATGTGTATGATCCGAGTGAAGAGGCTGCTATGCATCCTCTCCATCTCAATGTGGTGCTGGTCATTCTTTCAGCATTAAGGTGCTGCATGGTGTACAAATAATGCGGATGGTATATGTGCTGTGAAGAAGTGCTTGTGCGTGTGCACAAGTGTACAAAAGATGTTATGCCTCATAGGCTGCATGCAAGGGGTGTGATGCATCACCACACACACAGTGACATTCACCCACCACATATAGCAAGCGTCATGTTATATATATGTTTCACTACCGGGCTATACTATCTACACTACTACTACACTACTCGCCTTCCCCGTTAGACACATACAAGCATGCAAGTGTCCCAGTCAGTCACCTGGACAACGGCGCAGGGTTAGCGGCCAGCCCTTGGACCTCAGCAGTAGCAGCAGCAGCAGCAGACCACAAGGACTCCCTTCCCTCCCCCCACACCGCCACCTCCGCCCTTGCTGCACTCGCCTACCATACACTGCAATTGCTGCCGCCAGGCAACCCTAACCGCAACGTGCATTGCCTGAACGTTGCGGTTAGGGTTAGCTGGCATGCACCACGTCAGCATGACACTGCCTGTGCAGTCGAGGTCGTCGCTGTGTAGAATCCACAAGCAGATAAGTGAGCGCCGCACATGGCATTTATGGCTTCATATTAGTCTGCGTGCACCATCAAATGCATACCGCAAACATTGTTATCAATCATTCAATTGTTGCATTTGGAACGATAACAACTCTGATCTGATGTCAGCACCTGATACCATTCTGCACGCTTGACACTTTTTGGCTGGATCTTGCATTTGACAAGATGTTTTGGTACCATGTACAAACAATGCGTAACGGAGTTGTGAGAAGGCACCATATTTATCCTCTAAGATCCATCTGATTGCTTTGCAGAGCTGGCTTCGACTGCTGCTGAAGGCACTGTTTATAATGTGCGATGACCACGCAACAAAGCGGTGGCTACCATGCCTATCAGGGCTTCGCTGCAGGCGTCTTCCTTCTAAGTATGACACTTGTTCAACAGGTGACGCACATGCACTCAACTCGGCAAGCAAGCAGCATGCCGGTGCAAACAATTAACAGCAAGCTTATCTTCCTCTGCTACTCGGATTGCTATTGTCGAAAGCGCTGCAGCTGCTGCAGCTGCAACACTTGTTGCTGCTGTTGGGGAGGCAACAGCGCAATCTCCTGAGGAGTAAGCTTCATGACCTGCAGGGAGACAAATGAAGTAGGTCTGCGCTACTGCTATAGTTACACTCGCGTGGGCGGCAACGGATTCGTACAGCATATTATCTTGCCTTGCATGCATGTTTTAAACCTGCTCAACTACATACCTGCTCTAGCAGGGCTCTCTGTTGTGCATCGTCCTGTTTGCAACACAGCAGCTTCAAGTCAATGATGCAATCTCAGAGCATAGGATGCACACATAATGCACACAAAAAAACAAGACTGGCAGGTCTTCCCATAGTAATCAATGATAAGAAGTGCAAATGGTTAGTAGGTACACTATGATTGAGGAGGGGGGGGGGGG
>RHPI01002069.1:2087332-2098777 GCA_009103225.1 Chlorokybus atmophyticus
GATGCAACCATGCTAGCACTGTGCACGAACAATGCCTGCCTTGTGCTTGCCAACCAGGCAAATACATTCTAGCTACCTGCTTGTGAGGCATCGGCTGTGTGGGCCTTTGTTGTGGTGGCAGAGGAGGTGGAGCTCCATACCCAGGACCATGAAGTGCGGGAGGCATGCCAGGCATGCCAGGCGGCATAGCAGGTCGGGCCAATGGTATGCTGCCAGCCTGTAGATATATTACTCAGCTTTGAAGAAGCTATGGAGAACAATGCCACAAGACAAGGAAGATGAAGGCAATGCGATGTTCCCGCGAATGAATTCAACACAAACCGGATAGGATGGTGGAGCCGGTGGCTGCATGCCATAAGGCAGGGGTTGCTGTGCTGGTGCAGATGAAGGTGGTGCAGAGGGCCTCACATGGCCCTAGACAAAACAAAGGGATCAACAACAATGCACACAGCATTTGACCTAAGCCAACAACAGCAACGCTTGCAACACGTTGGATGCTGGTACGGGTGCAGATAACCATCCGTGTGCATCACCTCCTTGCATAAGAGTATGGCAAACCAGCACTGCCATGCAAAAGACAGCCTGCGCAAGCCAACCTGTTGAGTTGGGGGTGGTGCTGCTGATGGCATTAGCTGAGGCTGTTGCGGTTGCTGCGGTGCAGGTAGCTGAGGCACTGGTTGTGGCGGCGGCGTGCGCGGGCCTTGCTGCAGACAACCATCATTCGCAAGTAAAACACACAGAGCAACAAACTACACGAAAGGATGCACAGACTGTGAACTTGCGACATGACCCCACCTGTGCAGGCCGCACCATTCCCAGCATAATTTGTGCCTGACAATGCAGGCATACAGTCAGCTCAACGTCCTTGAGTGCAATAAGCGACAAGTAGTCAATATAACTTGCAAGATTGCGTAGAGCACCTGAAATAGCGCTTTGGTTAACTGAGGATTCTGGACGAGGATGCTGCGAGCGCCTTGCTGGTTTTGCATTATCAAGCCCTACGCAACAACCGTAAGTTGAGCACACATTTGCCGCAGAAGGCACAACTTGCATTGCATTGCCATTTTGATTGAAGCTTTCTTTCATCGCCAAAGCCATGTCGTCCAAGCCTGGGATGTACGAAGCAACCAACCTTTAGTTGATTCATAATCTCCCAAAGCTCGGTTTTGGTCATGTTGGCCAGTGTGTTGGTTATTGCATCACTACCGGTGGGCTCTGCTGCGGCCGAGCCGTTTACTGGAGGGTTGCCATTCATGAAGGGAGGCGGTGCACCTCCTAGTGCTGTGGCCACAGCAGCAGCGGCCGCTCCAGCAACGACATGGCCGATCACAGGTGCTGTGGGTTGAGGAGCAGTGCTTGGTGCTGATAGCCGCTGCGGGTCTGCAAGTGCGAGAAAACACTTGCTGCCATGGTCTGTGTGCCAGACAATGCAAGACCGGCAATGCAGCATGCCAGATCCAGTAATCCTGTAACAGAACGCTAGCTTGTGCATACCTCGTGAGCCTCCCTGCACATAAAGCGCAATGTCAGTACCTCAAAAGCGTGTTGTTGACACCAGTTTGCCCACGTTTATTGTGAAGCTAAGCCTTGGCATGGCCTACCGGTGCCTTTGCAGGGTCGTTGTCAGCGTAATCTACTCTTAAGCTTCGCCCGTTGAACTCGAAGCCATTCAGATTTCGTCGCGCGCTTTGTGCAGTTTCTTCGTCATGGTACTCTGCAAACCCAAAGCCCTTGGGTTTCCCTGTGTCTCGGTCCGACACCATGCTATGAAACGCAAAGGCATAAGGTGCAAGTCGCAATGCAGGGCTTGTGACCATGCATTCTCAATGAAATAAGGAGTTCGCTCCTTCCAGCGCAATTCTGTTCAAGCGTACATAACCATAGCACACTGCATTACAGCATGCAGGTTGCGTAGGCTACAGTTTCCATGCGTAGAAAGCAAGTCCTGTGTAGCAACGACAGAGCTGGTACATCCGGTTGTGTGCATACAAGAAAGTGACCACATGCATGAAAGCGCTATATGCGGACGTACCGGAAAGCAACAACTGGGCCCACTTGGCTCAAAATCTCAACAATGTCTTCCTCGGACGCATCAAAGGGGATGTTCCCAACAAAGACAGAACGCGCAGCGCGGTTATTCTGCGCCATGCTTGCAATCAGCACAAGCGGCACCCTGTCAGCCCTTATGCCTTGTAAACCAGGCGCCAATGCAGCCCTACAAGCTGCTCACTTCGTGCAGGGCGCCTAACCATCAGCATTGCAGCTGCATCAACCGGGTGACCAGCTCAACGCCACATGCAGCACTTAGCTCTCAACAAGACCAACACAATGACAGTCGTGGCGTCGTCGTCTCCCAATCGCTCATGCCGGCGGCGACGTCGCCAACAACCTCCTCCGCCTCAGCGCCCCGACAAACCCTAACATGCAGCAAAGCCCTAATTTTCAATTGTACGCACTTCTTGTGCTGCGTGCTAGTGCGTCGCGCACAAGAAGCTATTTTTGCGGGCCTAGGCTAGGCCGCCTAGCAGCCAGGCCCTAGCTGCCACGCGAGAACCCCAGAACTCAAATACCAATTGCCCCGAACCCGCGCCCATCAAACCTATTAAACCACCAAATATCTCTGCAAACCAGCTTTTGAAACATTAACCTAAGCTCGCTGAGGAAAGTGTTTCGAGGTACCCTCAAATCTCCGTTGCTCGTTTCCAGGTGGCGGCGGCCGCGGCCGCGCAGGTGGCGGCGGCGGCGGCGGGATGGTGTAGGCGGCGGTGTGCACACAGACGCTTTTGGTGTGTTGAGGGTATAGGTTACACATACACGTCTTTCAGGCATGATGAATAACAAGGGTGGCTGCTGAGCTTGACTGTGCTGCTGGCCGCCGGCGAAGTGTGCTCTGCTGCAGCAGACGTTGAGCTGCTTGAGCTGTGTATGCTCTGACCAGCACATAGCGAGGCTGGAGGCCTAGCATGCCAGCGAAGTGTCTCTGCTGCATGCAAAGCTTGTCAAGTGTACAGTAGGCTGCATGACCGTGGAGTGTGAGTCGCCTCCAGCTTAGGGAGGCAGCTTGTTAGGTCAGTCCCGTCGTAGTAAACATGGCGCCAGGCATGTTGGCAGCTCTGTCGGCGCCATCTGAGGTGTTGCCTCGTCGAATTGACTTCTTGCCAGCCAGAAAACCAGACCCGCAAGCTTATGCTGCTGCAGGCCTTGTGCCATTGAACGCACCATCCTCAACCCCTGCAGGTAACGTGCTATCAGTGGCATCAGGAGTGCTGTCACGCGAGGTTACTTAGTTGTAACCAGCATGTCATCAAAATGTATGCTCATTGACAAACAGTGTCTTTGAGCCGCTCTACACACATGCTCAGTAAAACTCTATCCAGCTGGGACATGGGACGCAGTGTTTTCGTACATTTCGTACGACAACAACTTGACTTGCAGCCACGCTTGGTTTTATCACATGCTATAGTAGTGCTTAACCCCTCCCCCCCCCGTCCGGAGGGGGCGGCGGGGGGGGGGGGAGACCCTCGGCATACACTTTGGCACAACTTGACAAGCTGAAGTCGCATGTCTTTGGGATGGCTTCGCTTAAGACTACCTTTCTATATCGGGTGTAAAGGCATTCCTTACTAGTGGTATGACAGGTTGCCAGTGCTACTCACCAGCAATAGCGTTTCCGTTTTGGCTCCATGGTGTGAAGATTGTTGCAACAGTTGTCGTGTGGCTGTATGTTTCATATGCTACGATTGAGGCATTGAAGCAAGCAAACACACACAAAGCCTATGTGCTACACCTCAATTGAAGTTCATAAATTGCGCAACTGTAACAACAATGATGCTTACTTGGGTTGTGGCATGATGATAAGTGTGGCTTGCAGGTTTCAGCGGTCGGAAGCAAGCAACAGAGCTTGCTAATGGTCAGCATGGAGACGGGTTGTTCAGTGACTCAGACTTGCAGCTGGCTTGGCCACAGCCACGCAAAGTGGTAAGCAGTGGGTCTTGTACGTGTGCTGCAGAGTTGGTATTGGTATCGTTAGAGCCACCCCCCAGCCCCCCACCCCCACCCACACACACACCATTACCACCACAACAAAGTTTGTTGTGTTATGTTATGCTGCAGTATGTGACAGCAGCTCGCCTTACGTGCAGGGTGCAGGGCTCATCAATCTGGGCAACACCTGTTTTATGAACGCTGTGTTGCAGTGTCTCTCTTACACAGCACCGGTTGCAAACTTCTGTCTTGCTGGAAGTCATCACCGCCAATGTACGTTTCCACCACCACCCCTCCCTCTCTTGAACCGGAGCTCACACACTTCGCGTCAATCGCATGGTTGTTATGTTACATTTGGGGCCGTGCAGCAAGTATAACAACATGTTTGTGTGACAGGCAGGATGACTGGATTTTGTGCATTCTGTGCTTTTGAAGACCATGTCAATGCCGTATTCAAGCAGGGCGGAGCAATAGCTCCAAGAAACCTACTAAAGTGCCTGCGCAGTATCTGCCAACACTACGTTACTGTTTTTGTGCGTGTGTCTGTGCGTGTTCTGCAGCGATGGTAACTAGCTCATGGTACTGCGTGCTACTGTTGAAAACCTTGACCCCCTGCGCATAGACATTGCAAAGTCGTTTCGCCCTGGTCGCCAAGAAGACTCTCATGAGTACGCGCGCTACTTGATTGAAGCGCTGCATAAGGCATGTTTGCCACCCGGCAAGAAGGTTTCCCAACAAGTTGCAGAGACCACATTCGTACATCGCGTTTTTGGTGGCAGGCTGCAGAGTCAGGTCAGTAATTGTTGGCAATGGGATTGATGTGTATACTTGTTCATGCTGTTGCACTCGCATGTGGCTCATGGCTCATGGCTCAAAGCTATGCGACATCATGTTGTTCCCGCAGGTGAAGTGTATGGTGTGCCACCATGAGAGCAATACTTTGGATCCCTTCTTAGATCTGAGCCTTGAGATAGCCAAGGTTGACAGTCTGGTCAAAGCGCTGCAAAAGTTTACCAGCCCAGAAACCCTTGATGGCAGCAATCGGTATAAGTGTTTAAGGTGAGGAAGTTGGCGGGAGTTGTGGTTGCAGCATGTGTTCTGCAAGGCGTTTGCAAGTGTCAAACTCTAATGTCAAACTCTAATGTCAAACTTTGCATTGGCGTGGAGACTGTGTACAAGCAACAATCATCTCATGGCAGCAGTTAAATACTGTCAAGATTGCTGGCATCTGAAGAAAAGCTGGCATTTGAAGAAAAGCTGTTTCGTTCTGTGGTGCAGGTGTCAAAAGCCTGTTAGAGCCGTAAAGCGCTTTTCTGTGGACTGCGCACCCAACATATTGACCATCCAGTTCAAGCGCTTTGATCCTGCCGGTGGCAAAATGGACAGACACGTTGCATTTGGTGAACGCCTAAATATCAGACCATACATGAGGACATCGCAGGGCGGTCCGCTGGAGTACGAGCTGTACGCAGTCCTCGTGCACGCAGGCCGTAGCACGCATTCAGGGCACTATTATTGCTTTGCCAAGAGCCCCTCGGGGATGTGGTACTCCATGGATGATAGCAGGGTATGTGTGTTGCATGCGGGATGATGCATGTGCCCTTCAGCTAAGATTGGGTTCCTTGGTCGCCTGTGCTGTACCAAATGACATGTTCTTAAAGCCGGCAGCAGCACACATCTTCTCTCGAGTGAAGCTGGACATGTTGTGCTGCACAGGTGTCGCTGGTCAGCCAGTCAACTGTCTTGCAACAGCGTGCGTACATACTGTTTTACACGCGACGGCAAGCTGATAAAGTGCAGCAAGCTGCACCTGCGAAGACACCCGTTGCGCCAGCTGCGCCACAGCCAACGCCATTGTTCAAGACACCATTGGCACCACTTTCATCACAGGCAGCGAATGTGTCTCTTAAGAACCCGTTGGCAAAATCCACAGCACAGCTACCACAGCCACCATCAGCAAGTGGTGACAAGGCTCAAGCAGCCGCTCCTGCTGCTAACGGGCACACCAAAGCAAATCCAGCAGTAGCAATAGCGCTGCAGGTAATGTGCAATAAGCCAGGTTATATTAATCCTGGTGTAAGGTATCTGTCATTGTTGTTGCTGAACTCTTGTTCTTCTTCCAGGCGAATGGGCATGCACTGCCCAATGGCAAGCACTCAGGCCCAGCACCAACCTCGTCGGAGTCATCCGAGGGAGATGACGTGCATGTACAACAACCTGCTCCTACCAGCTTTTCATCCCCGCCCCAGAGTGTTGTGGAAGAAGTTGCAGCTATCCCTTCCACGAGCCAACAAGAACCGACTGATCAGTAAGTTCATGACATGCGCAGTAACGGTTGCTTGCTGACAGGATTGGTGCCATGTCTGTGGCAACTGACCAACCTGTTGCTCGGGTGTCACACAACAGACTTGACGCCCACTGCGGTCTCGACAGCATCCTTTGGCAAATCCCACGCATTCGCCGTTTCTTCGTCTCACTGGCGACTTGCACCGATAACACGCACAGTCACTCTGATGCACATGAAACGAAGCTGGCCACACCATTGCGTTCACAAGCTCGACAGAAGATTGACTCCCTGCAGAATGGTGTTCACGCTAAGGACGCTAGTGACAGGGTAATACCACTCAGCTCAGATATGGCAACTGTGCCAAGCCGAAGCGATGATGATGCGAGTGATAGCGAAAGTGAGCAACGTGAAAGCAGTGACGAGAATGCAAGTGACAGCGAAAGCAAGCAGCCTCGAGCTGCTGATGAGGCACAACGCATGCACACTTCTCTGCCTTTCCAGTTGCCTGATGAGCACGGGCAGTTTGGAGGCGGCGTGAGTCAGTGGGACAACGCAAACGGGGGGGATGAGCTCCGGCACCATCACCAAGCACAGGGCCACGTACTAGGGATCAAGCCCCGCAAGCAGCGGGACGCGTGGGACGAGGAGTACGACCGCGGACATGTGAAGAAGCTGAAGCGCTCCAGTGTCGCACTCATGGCCAGCGATGACGGACCCAACCCGTTCCAAGAGTTCTCACAAGCCAAAGTTGGGGGTGGCTCACGCGACCAACGCAAACAATCCTCTCGGAGGGGTGGAAAGGGTGGCTCGGGTGGGAGGGGCGGTCGGGGGAGGGGAGGGGGAGGGGGTCGCTTCAAGAAGCGTTGATTGCACGGTAGTCTATGTGTCCTTGCGTACAATATGATGTTGCACAGTCGGCTTCACCACTAAGCTGGTAGGTACAGCAAACCTGCTGTGCCAACGCCGTATTTATTCCGTACATTCCCTTAACGTGTCAGCTGGTTTAGCAAGATAGTTGAAGCTTCACAATGTCCAGCACTCTCGAAAGTGTCATGTACTCCTCGCATTGTAGGTTCACCTTCTCAAAGACAGTTCTTGTATGTTTTACTGTTTTTATGCATAGCGTTACAATGGATGGCTGTAGCACAGCAGGGGGACCCACTAGGCTTGGCTAAGTACCCTGTTTCTGGCAGTCCCAGTGCAACGCCATCTAATTGCACAAACATATAGGAATTGCCAGGGGTGATGTAGTGCTGTTGTGCTGTAGTAACAGCGCTCTAGCCAAACCTTGTGCATTGCCTTGCAAAGTTGATAAACATGTCCAAAGGCATGTGTGCCTTCACTAAAAGTCATAATGCAGATAATGCTGGGAACACGCAGACTAATGTATACGGTACATTGCAAATAACATCGAACGTGTATTATAAAGCATGGTGTGTTGGCATTTCTGCAGGCTGGTCTCTATCCATGTCATGCAATCTCTTCAACACTGGGCAGATATGGGCCACAACGCCTAGCAGCTCATGTCAGATTATGTAAACATCCTGACAGATCAGCAGCAGAAAGACACTAGCAAGTTGACCATCCAGTACCAAGTTGACAGAATTAGATACCAATTTCGCGGCCTCCCACCTCCAGGCAGGCACACAAACTGTATGTGGTATGAGACAAGCATCTGCTGCGAGGTCGACTGTACACGGCAACCCCTCAGCACACAACCATCACAATACTATACTATAAACCCACCCACCCCTCCCAACAGCTACAGACACCCGCTACGAATAGGTGACCGACGCATCGGTCCGCCTCCTCTTGGTGGGGATGGGGCTGGGAGGCCTGTTGAAGTCAGGTACTGCTCCATCATCATTGTCATATTGTGAGCTGCGCGCGCGGAGACCGCTTCCTTGCGGTTCCATGGAGAAGAAACTCTCCATCTGCGGGACCACTCCCAACTGATTCATCGTGGACTCTGGCACAAGACTCCAGTCGATCTCATCCCACAAGTCTCCACCCTGTACCCAAACATCTTGTTTAGACACAAGCTTGCAGCTTTGACAGCACTACAAAACGCACGTGTGCGTGCAGGTATGTATGCACTGGTACTTGACCCACACACACATGTGCAGATCGCAAGTGAAATTGCACCTTTGATGGGTCAACATCAGCCAAAGTGTAGCCATCAGCAAGGTCGGGAATGGCCAGCAGCTCGTCCACTCGCCAGTCAAGGCCGAGGTTGCTGGTGGAGTTGCTGCGGGCGGCGCTGCCAACAAGGGGTGACTGTGCGGGCGGGGCTGAATAGGATGCAGAGGGAGTGAAGGCTTGGTTGTTGGGCATGTTGTACGTGGGAACCTGCAGCTGCGGGACAATCTGTGCTGTCTGTTGGGGCTTGTTGGTGGTGGTAGTATTGCTAGTGTGGTGCGCCGGCGCCACCCTGCTGCTGCTCACAGGCACAGCAGGGCCCTTCCCATGCTTGTGGTTGTGCGTCTGCTCATGCTGCGGCTGTTGCTGTTGCTGTTGTGTCTGTTGTTGCTGGGAGAACAAAGTGGACTGCGGGGAGCTCTCGCTGCTGGGGGACGCGGTGTTGTCCTCAGGGTCCGGCAGCGCGTGGAGGCTGACCAAAATGCCCGGCACGAGGTAGCGATCATGTGCTTGCGTGAGAGCATTTGCACTGTGTATGGACAAGTCACACCCGCGGCAAAGAAGCGCCCTGTCGTCTCTGCAGAAGAAGAAGGCAGCCGCCTCCTGCAGAAAGAGAGGCAAGCAAGCCCACATGCATGAGCACACCGTGTATTCTCTGCAGCTCAAAGTTCAAGCAAAACCCGCAGCTTGGCAGTTTGAACTACACAGCCAGCTATGCAGGTCAAGAACTTCCAGATCAGATCAAGAACTTCCAGCCGTTCCAAGCAAGCAGCTGTCAAGTGCCTAGTTGATCGGCTGTGCTGGAGTGCTTCTCAGGGAGAGGCATAGCTGGCAAGCTGGAGGTGGTGTGCGTGTGTGTAGCTGTACCTGGCAAATGTCACACTTGGGGCGCTCCTCTTTTTGAGGAAGGAGGGCGACGCGCTGGTGCTTGGCGACGAGCTTGTTAGCGGCGTGGACTTTGCGATCGCAGGCGCCGCACAGTGCGGCCTTGTCCGCGGCGCAAACCACCTCTGCTGGCGCCGCGTCGCACACGTCGCACTGAACTCTCATGCCGGACCCCTCCCCCAGCACCCCCCCAGCACCAGCGCCCTCGTCAGCCAACCACCCGCTCTGCCTCCACCAATCCCGCTCCCTCCGCCTCCGCCGCTGCCTTCCCTCTCCGCCTCCGCCGCCCAGCCGCAAGCTACCCCGCCCACTTCTCACCGCTTCACTTTACACCACAGCCCAGCTCCCGCAGCCTCGTTCCTCCACTCCGCCGCCTCCACCAGCCAAGTCCTCACTCCAATCACCCGCTCTCCCAGCCCAACCTCCGCCTGACCTTCTCCCGCTCGACGCCCCGACGCGCCCGACAAGACCGCCCACCCCGCCGCCCACGCCGTCGCCCACGTCGCCAGCTATGCACCTTTTGCGCCAAAGTCACTTGACAGAGGCCCAAAGTCTTTCGGGTACGCAAGAAACTTTGGCCCAATGCGAATGGTGAGAGAATAAGCGGGCAAGAAAGTCTGGGACGCTGAACAAAACTTGCCGAGGGGAGTTTATGCTCAGCCACAAAGGATAGAAGTGTACCCCCACGAAAAATGTTATCTCGCACGTCAGCCTTTGAAGGTTTAACCGGCGCACGCTCGGCACACGAATCTGGTCTACACCAAGCCGCTGCATGCATTCAGAAAATGCCCTGGCATGTATAGTTGGAGTTCTGTTTGCATGCCGTCAATCTGTCGGTGAGCTATTTGTTTATGACTCTTCGAGAAGTGAGTTTATCTCGCGTGCACGCAAAGAGGGCAAAAACCCAGAAGCCCTTGTCAATGATGAATGAACTTGCTGCACCGTTTCAAGTGCATGACAACTTGTCATTGACAAGGTCTTGAGCGAACATGTGAGGTGAAGCCTTCAGTCACCGTGAAGGCGCGGGGGACCCAGATCAGATCAGATTGGGGACCCAGCCTGGGGTTGATCATGAAGCGAGCGTGAGGCGTGATCGTACCGGGGGTTGATTGGATGATTGACAACCTCCAGTTCGCAATGTCCATCCGCCTGTGGTTAGCGGTATGGAGGTACTCTTTGCGCGCCAAAGGCGAGACGCGGTGCGTACTGTGGCGCGCACTGCTGACAGGGCGTGCAGCGGCCGATTGCGGCAGAATTGCCGTTCGGTTATCGGCCAGGTAGTGCACTGAAGCGCAGGTCGTCAATCAATGTGACCGATGCAAGCAACGGCAAAGCCTATTTCATCGGTCTGCGGCGAACAAGATCCAGGTTGGTACACACCGTTGTACCCGCACGCGGACCGCGGTACGCATAACAGGCATCACTTGGTAAACGCTTGCATGATGTGTTTACGTTTTTAACGCAAATGGCCCACAAGTTGCATACCAGCATGGGTAAAAAACCTGTGATACCGGCTACCGTATCTATCTATCTACCCCAACACAGTCCCCTTTCTATACAGTCCCCCTCAATTTTGCTGGGGCGGACTGTGTTAGGGGGGGGATTGTGTTACGATGGGGGGACTTTGTTGTGTAGCTGAGCAGCATAGTCCCCCCGAACTACGTCATCAAATGTGTGGGTTACCCTATTGTAGCCAGTAGCGTAAACTATGCTGGTGCCGGCAGGCCAGCTGCAAAGGCGGCACCTTGACGGCCCGTCAGCAAAGAAACAGATGTGCCAAAATGGCCCACAACTTGTGGGCCATTTCGTCTATCTTATGGGCCACAAAAAAGACAATTAACATCACATGTCATGTCACACACGTTAACATGGCAAGCGTATACATGTATTACGCTATAAAATAGATGATGAATATACATAACATGTACGATACCATTATATACACATATGCATGACACTGTAATATATGCGTCAATAACTGCATGAATTCTATATAATGTCTATGGTAAATATAAACATATACATACTTATAACAGATACCAACATCACAAATATACATATAAACCACATTTAAAATATATATATAACACATATATAGTACAGTCTTCCTTTGGAGGGACTCCGAAAGGGGGGGGGGGGGGGGGGGGGGG
>RHPI01002069.1:2098800-2134195 GCA_009103225.1 Chlorokybus atmophyticus
GGGGGGGGGGGGGGGGGGGGGGGGGGGGGGGGGGGGGGGGGGGGGGGGGGGGGGGGGGGGGGGGGGGGCGGGGGGAGACTCCAAAGTAAAAACACAGTCCCCCCTTGAAAAAGCAGGGGGGACTGTATTTGGGTAAATACGGTAGTTGCGTGTGTGCAACCTTGCATTATTAAGCACTTATTTAAGTACTCTTATATATACCGTAAAGACACGTACATTACAACATAAGAATAACTATCATATGCCTGGAGTTGTAGTTGTAATACCGAATTATAGGCCTGGCTTATTGTAACATCAACGCATCTAATGACTTATGTGGTCATTGTAGCAAAAGATTGAAGTGTAAAACAATTTGTAAATGTGAGTGTGGGTTGTAGTGTACGTGTCTCTACGGTACTCATCTTGGCAAGGATTGCACGAGTGTGCATACATTGTCGCAATATGTTTTCCCTGCCGGCCGATTAAATATTGGCAACGACCGTGCACCTGAGGATACTAATTTAGAATGTCGTGGCTCAGTCAACATGCAATCTCGATACAGGGACATAATAGTAACTTCCGTTACTATCAGGCCCTTTTTGTTACAATTTAGTCTTTAACATTTGACTATGCCTAGTTAACAGGCGCCTGTCAGTTACCAGGCCTTAACAGGTGACTTTACTTAATTAACAGCCACCGGTTAGTCACACATCAGGCCTTACTAGGTGACTACAACTAATCAACGGGCACCTGTAAGTTACACATCACGCCTTAACAGGTGACTACACCTAATTAGCAGGCACTTGCAAATTACACATCAATTTTACTTAGGTGACTCAGCCTATGTGACAGGCACCTGCAGGTTACACACTAGTCCAGCGCATGCGACTAAGCCTAATTCACAAGCACCAACTAGGTAATTATCGATATATTAAGGCATTCTTCAAGCAACTGAAGGTGACTGATGCCTAACTGTCGTTATATGTATTTGCATAGCATGACTACACGCGACTGTCATTAACTGCCAGCATCGTGATGTGCCTGTGCTGTGTACAGGTACCTGAAATGTGTACTGTGTCTCACAGTCACTTGCCAAGGCTTGTAGTTCGATTATGTTGAATGCCTGCAGTTCTGTTGTATATTATAGGGATGCAAGTATTGACATGCATGAGCATAATGACAATTGACTGAGCTGGTTTAAGATGCACAACACTCAGTTACAAGAGCCTTGCAGCTATGTACACTGCCAGCTAAACGGACTACCAACTGCGCTACAGCTCCTCTCCATTATCGCTTTGCTCGTCATCATGGCACAAAGCACCACGCGCTGGGGCCTGTGGAGGAGACGCCGGAGCTTGCCCTTCCTCCTCAAACGGTTGTGCCAGTCAATCAAATGCCGCTTCTGCCTCAGCGAGCGGGTCACGAGCTGCTGTCTCTTGCGGCTGGCGCCGATTGGGATCTTTCAGGTATGCGACACAAGATGCAGTGCGGCGTTTCACAAGGGTGAATGGCTAGAGGGCTGCGTACCGTTGCCTCATCTCCCGCTTCATTGACATAATTATGGTGTTGATTTCGCTGACGTACTCTTCATGTGTGTCGATGCTAGCAGCTAGGAGGGGGTCTCCATCCCTGCCCTTTAGGATGCGCTCCACCTGCCTAGTTTGCAGGCATGTCTTAGTGGCAACCAAATCGAAAGCCACTATTCACTGCAACACGTCTGCAAGCCTGTAGTTTGGGGCTACAGCATTCCTGAATTGCTGATGGTGAAGTTCAGAGTGCTCACCGTAAGCAACAGGTATGCGAGGTGGTTGACTGTCAGCTGCCGGCGACCAGGTGTAGTGACGGCGTAAGACCAGCATTGCACGATCATTTGCCAGATTATGGGATTGCCCCATTCATGGATGTATCTCCTCCGCTCCGGGTCTGCATTGTCGGTCACCTCAAATCTCCGCCATGACTTGTCTGCGATAGTCATACTAACGATACGGATAGTTCAAGTTGAGCCTGCACCAGGCTAGAATAGTGCCTGTGAATTAATTTGGAGCGCGTTGCGCATCTGGGCTTTTTAGGTCTTGGGGTCCATTAGGGCGTCGATGTGCGCGATTGAATCGGTTACAATAGGCGAGATGCGTACGTGTGTATGGAGGCTGAGTAAGAAGGCAGTGTTGCATAGCAGACATGGTGGTGAGGGACCCAACTCACTTGCGCTTGTTGCTGTTAAACAGTGTCCACTTGTACTCCTTCTCAAGGACATGCTTGATCTTGGTGACGTTCTCAGACCGGACCTGCGTAGCTTTCTTCAAGGCGACATTCCAGTGGAAGGGGCACTCCTTCGGAGTCTAGTACACCTCATCATGAGGTGTACTGGACTCCGAAGGAGTGCCCTATGATAGAACTTGGCCGCATTGGCCTTGTCGTCATGGTCGAAGCCAACTACCTGTCACGGGCAGGTTGGTCAGTATCACGGTGCAGTGAGGTCATGAAGCATTCACAGCATCTGACACGTGACGTTACGAATAGCGTCCTCCTTGAAATATATGTGGCTCTCTACCCAGTGGCCGTTTATGATTTCAACGACGGCATCTCGCAAATGCTGTCCACAAAAGAACAATCCATTATACGGTGTCATGGTGTCACGCAGTGCTTACCTCGTTGCTAATCTCCCACTTACTTGGGCGAGGGTTGCTGACGGCAGAGGTGACTACGTCACAACCAAATACGTTTGGGTTGGGGGTTCCAATCGACCCTCTGCAAGCACAACCACGTGAGTCATGCTGCCAGCCATGAAAGATGCAACCCTCAACTTGAGCAAAAAGAACACGTGCACAGTGTATTCAGAACGCATGCAGTAAGTCACTATGCCAGTCATGAAAGAAGCTAGCATCCAAGTTAGAAGCTGAGCAAGAAGCAACGTGCACAGTGCATCAAGAATGCATGCAGTCTAACTTGCCCTTGCGACTGCGGTATCAGGTGGAGTTGTTGTGATGTGGTGGGCGTTAGCGCGGGGCTTGCTGCGATTGGTTGGCAACGGTTGCCTGGTTGAACACTGGGGGCAATGTGGAAAACTGGGGCCGACCTCCACGACAAGGTGCACCTACGGATGGACCACGAGGCATCTCTCTAACTGATAGTCGGGTGCCGCCTGTTTAGCTAACAGTGGCGCTGCCGCCTCCAACGCTGCCGCCGCCAGTTGGCCCGCCCAAATGTACAAGACGCGAAAACGAAAATGAGGCGGTTTTGAACGTCTAGTGTCCCGCACCATAGTCGCACTTGTAGTGCGTCCTTGCTCGCATGGTTAATGGTACGACTTATGCATTTGTGCCATCCATGCTTCGTACAACCATTGGGAACAATGGTTGTGTCGTAACATTCATGGTACGACACAACCATTGAGGCATCTCTCGTCCAACCCCAGCCATTGCCATACATGGCTCTGTCGTACCATCCATGGTACGACAGAGGCATTGCTCGATCAGCCCGAATGGGAGTTAGCGTGCACTCACCCAAACACGCTTTATTGATGGCCGGATGATGGCACGCAGGGGCACCAAGTCGATGACGGGTCGAATGTCAGGCATAGTGGACCTGAGTTCGACTAAAAAGCGGAGGACCAGGAGGCGGCGGCGGCGTGGTGGCACATCTTGCGAGAAGTTGTGGTCGTAAGAGTTCAAGCAGCGAAGCCAGCTACTACCGGGCGCCACGTCATGGATTATGGCAGGCGTCAGCAATGGGGCTGTTCAACATGCATCACCAACATTGGACAAACCAGCAGGCAAGCCATTAAGGACCATCTTCACATAGAGAACTGCTTGGTGGCTCGCTTTCTGCAACAAGGAGTGGATCAGGAGCTGCAGTCCTTGGAGCCCCTTGTCAGAACCATGCGGGATCAATTGCGGCAGTGGGAACAAGCACAAAGGAATGCAGAGGTACGCTCAACAGTCACATGCATTTCCTTGCAAGAGCAATTTGTTTTTTAGCGCAGCTCATGTGATACATGTAGCGTAGCTGCAGGCCTCCACTATTCACCCATACCCACCCTACAGTCAAGCCGACATTGCGGAAGTCAGAGCAGATAGACAGAGCTGGGCGGCGGTATGTTGTTGCCAATGTCGCTGTGCATATTAATTGCATGCACCTGCCGCTCCTGCTCCCCTCGCAGCCAGAGCGCAACCACCTTCCGCGGCACCAGTCTTTCATGCACTGCCGTCTCTGCCACGAGCAGCACCGGTGAATGCGGGGCAACAATCCTTCTTGCCGCAACCAGCAAGACCATAGCACAATGCAACAATCGATGTGGCTTCTGCACATACCTTACCCACCCGCTGCAAGATGAAGTCGGCAGTCTACCTAAAACTCGAGTACTTTATCAGTCACTGTGACTCTTACCGCCCACAGTTGGATACACCATTTGAGTACTGTATGCGCATGCAACAGGGGTCACCACATGCCAGCGAGTCATCAGAGGAGCTGGCCGCAACCCGCATATGGCCATCAGTCATGCTAGGTGGTCAGCTCGCCTCATGGGACCACTTAAATGCGCCAACGGATGGTAATTGCTTCTACCATTGTGTGTTTCGCGCCATGCCATAGCGCAAAGTGTCCTTGATGATCACAAGTGCCCCAGTTCGAGCAGATTTTGGTCCATGCTGGACACCATGGACAACGACGGCAGGGGGGACACTTTCCGCAAAATTACCGCCAAGGCTGTTGATGCAGGCGTGGCGAGCAGAATCCTTGACTTCTGCAGAGCCATTGGTGCCGCGAGAGAGATGGCACAGTATTACGACAAACTGCCTGTGACCATGTTGGCTGATGTTAATTGCAGCATTGACATAGCCATGGCCAAGGTGCGACAGATCGTGCGGAGAAAAGATGTGTACATCGAGCACCTGCAGATGACCATGTTTGCCAACAAGCTAGGCTTGTCAATTGGCTGTGTGACCATTCAGCGCGAGCATGGGGAGTGGGTACCACGGCTCGGCAGCGCGGTTTGGGTTGGAATTACAAAAGCCCCCAACTCAGTCTCAGTGGTGGGCAACATTGCTCCAAATGAGCTAGAAGCACACTTTTGGCTCCTCAAGCCTGCAAGCACCGAACAATGGTCGTGGCCTATGCATGAATTGCCACCGGAGGTAACAGACCTGATCGGAGAGTGGCGGAGTGACGCTGCCAATTGCCCGCTACCACCAGCTGTGACCCAGGGTGCTGCGCCAACGCCTCAGGCCTCGCCTTCGTGTGCTAGGCAAGAAGTAGCCGAATGTTCTGCACATCCTGCCCTCAACCACAACCACATGCTCGCAATAACAATTCAGCACCCTCCCTTCCTGCTGCCACCGCACTCTGACCACCCGGAGGCATCTTCATCAAGAAGCAGCGGTAGCTCGCCCTCTCCCTCTAAGCTTGCCACATTGATCCCAGCCTGTCTTGTTGGTAAAGAGATTGATCGAGGTGTCCTGAAAGCTGCGCTGAAAGACAAAGGCTTCATGCTCGACCTCATAAAGCAATATGAGGTCGTGGAGGAACGGGAGGCAACCAACAAGCGCAAGGCTGTGGAGCAAGAAGATAACGCCTTACCTCCTCTGAGTGACCGTGCCACGGAGAGCGCCTGCCAGGATGTGCAGGTTGACAAAAACAAAAAAGAAGAAGGTTGTTGGAATAAGGGACGCTGACTGCACTAAAAAAGGAAAGGTGAGGCATTGTTACAACGTTAAAAGAAGCACAGCGCCTTGAAGCCTCACTGGGGCTGACTGTGTGTCCTGAGTAGGCACAGGCGGGTTTACAGCGTCAAGTGGCTGCTCAGCATCGTTCAGAGAGACAGCCGGTGCGGCACGAGCTGCCTAAGCTTGAAGCACCAATGCTCAGACGCTTTGAAGGGCTGACTCGTAGTGCAAAGGAGTTGATCGCCCTACAATACGCCCAAGACGCGCTGCATCACTGCATGCCTCGAGGTGGGTGACGAAAGTATGTAGTAAGTGGGAGCAAACGCGGAGAGTGCGGTCTAAACAGACCTCTGGAAGTTGGCCATGGTTGGAACCCATACACGATATGGCCATCCGTAGTACGTTGTTGCCCCTCGTCGTCCTCGATATGATGGTGTTGTTGCTGCCGCAGCAACCTGGCAATGTGCAAGAGCTATCCGCGGACCAGAACTTCGACCTGCTGCAGCAAATGTATCTGTCGATGTCGACTAATGCGGGTCGAGATGTGTGCCACTACCTGAGCAAAAATACTGGGTGGCAAGTAAAACCATTCGAGCTGTACTTGGCATGCTTTGACTGGCAGTGGCTGTATGTCATACGGCACGTCGAGCTGCTCCTGTGAAAGCTTGAAGAAAATGGCGATGCGGGGGAGTACACGAGTGACAACAGCCATGTCGAGGGCCTGGATGAACGCATGCTGGACGAGGCCACCAAGACCAGCAGGTGGTGTATGGCGGCAGATGGGCGTCAGGTGATCGAGCAGGCAATGGAGCGTTATGCTGCGCCATTCAGATGGGAGTTGCTACGCTTGCAACGTGATAACAGAGTTTGGTGGCAAAGGCAGCTTGCACACCCGCGTGCACCATGTGTGCTGCTTTGTCGCATTAAGAAGCCCCCCCCCCCCCAGCGGATGGGGAGACGCCCTGTTGCAAGAAAGCGATGTGCCATGTCTGCATCATATCACATCAGAAGACCGTGGCAAATAAATCAAAGAATCTACAAACGTGTTCCTTCTGCAAGCAACCTCACCCGTTTTGGTCGCCACGCCCGATGCAAAACGCCAATGTGTCGGCGGTGATTTGGCCCCCGCCTTCATGACAATTGTGCATGTATTGTAGTTTTGTGTAGGCTTCCTGTGAACCATGTAGGTACATGTATAGTTGCAGTATGGTGCATGGTGCACCCGAGATCTGCTGTTGTCAGAAGCATCGGCTGTATATGTGTATGATGAGTTCCCGACGCATGAGTCAGTGCATGGCTTGCATACGTTGCTGGTTCCAACGTGGTTGACAGCAACAATCTCGGACAGCGCTCTGGGTTCCATGGAATGACAGCATACTACCACGATCGTATTACTCTACGATCGTGGTAGTATGCGAGTATCCTTGTGCTGTAGTACCATTAACAGATGGAGTACCATTCATGTTGATGTAGTACCATGCATGGTACTGCAATAGCGTCCATGGTATAATTGTGCTTCACTTGAAGTGTGACCCATTTTGAGTTCGTAAGTTGGCACCCCTAAATTGATTCCCATACTCTAAAGTCTCGCTTAGTTGGTGGGCAGCCGTGCCGATTCCTATTTGCATGATGTCGGCGGCAGCAGTTGAATCCCCCTCACGTAGGAGACCATGCTTGATGTGCCCACGATGCAATGCGTACGTATGTGCCAATGGCCGTAGGCAGCAAATGCCAGCACACTTGATCGAATGCCAGCGACTGCAGACAGTATGCCACGGTTTTTGTGCTGCTTGCTTGCATCACACCACACACAATGTCGACGCGTTTGGCTGCCGCCTCGGCAAAGTGCTGTGCAAGGAACCCGAATTTTTCCACTGCGTGCAATGCGTGTGCGAATCGTGCTCGCGCTCATGCTTCGAGTGGCGAGGGGAACCCATGCGCTTCTTCACATGGACAACACCGGGACATGTGGTTAATGGACAAGTGGTGGATGCTGTGGAGATAATTTGGCAGAGTGGACCGCGACGTATCACTGCATGTTATGTTGGGCGTATGCTTATTTCATGCATGTTGAAGCTGTTGTCGCATTTAGAGCAGTCTTCCACGGTGAGGGCGTGGGCAGTTCCATCCCTTGGCCGCTGTAGAGGAGGCCGACCATCGACCGTTGAACAGCGCATTGCATCGGCTGCGGAACGCAGTCAAGTTGGGATGCGAGCAGCTGATCGGTGTGAGAGTCATGGTGCATTGGCCGCTGGATGGGGAATGGTATGCGGGCGTTGTGGAATCATTCAAGCAAGCGTCAGGTCAGCATCGCTTCGTGGCGTGCGAGATTGAGGACGCATCATATATGCATGGTGCAATGAAAACTGTCTTTGCAGGGCAGCACCGTATAGTATTCGATGACGGTGATCGACCACAAACCATCAGCTTTAAAGGGCACAATGTATTCGCGTACACATCAGTTGACGGGGCACGCCATAGTCTGCGCGTCGGAGGGGAGAACGTCAGTTGCAAAGTAAGCCCGAACGGCATAATTGTAAGTCCCTGGCCAGCACCACGGCCAGCCTTGACCACATACACGCCATTTGACAACAAGCTTGGACGCACACGCTGACTAAGGGCACTCGACCTATTCTGCGGCGGTGGCGGTGCCAGTGTCGATCTATACCACGCAGGCTTTGACGTGACCGGGATGGACATAAGGCCCTCCTCTGAGTACCTGCTGCCCTTCATACACCGCGATGTATGCACCCAGAGTGCAGGAGAGCTAAGCGAGTATGAGCTGATGTGGGCCAGTCCACCATGCCAGGCCTATTCAGGTGCTATCCCGGCACATGGCACATCCTAGAGACATCAGGATATGATACCGCTCGTCCGACATCTACTGCTTGCAAGCCAGGTCGAGTTTGTGATTGAGAATGTGCCAGGAGCAGCTTTCTCATTCAGACCTAATCTGTCCCTTTGTGGCACGATATTTGGCCTATCAACTTTCCGACACCGTCTGTTTGAAACACAGCCAGTGGTAGCTACCCCACCAGCACGCTGCTCGCACGCGGGCAAAGCAGTTGGACTGCTATCGCCGCACCTGTCCACTAGCGCGGAGAAGACAATTGTGACATCAAACGCGCCACAGCAAATGTACCCGATCTATGGCCAAGCACCAGGGGCGGCATTACTGCATGGCAAACAGCGCTGGGAGTGCCATAGATGACCTCGGCCGTTACCATAGCAAATGCAGTTCCTCCCGCAATAGCGGAGTGCATAGGGCGTCTCATGCTTGAAACAATGAATATGCGCTGTGACTACCCTCCTGTGTCATGGAACTATAAGGCTTGATTGTGGTGCACTGTATTGATGCTTAATGCCACACGGCGGACTGATTGTTAAATGTTGCATGGCAAATTCGATTGTGGTGACAGTTGTGCAGTGACAGCTGCCCGCTATTGTACATGTCCACATGCAAAAGTCTTAGCATACGATTAGCAATGCCTAACTGAATAATATGCTCCAAAGAGTAGTGAGACAAGTACATGTGTCACGTGGCAGTGCAGTGAATGTTCACCCAATACTTGCCCCCTTGTACACGGGCGCTGTCCTTGTCAAACATGGGGAGCAGCTGGACAATGCGTTTTACTTGCTCCAAAGTCACGACATCGAGATGTGGACCCCCTCGACGCTTTTCCCATTCCAGAGTGATGCACTTTGTGTCGCTCGTCACATCCAGCTTCGTGTACCAGCGGACAAACATGACCTCCTTCCACACGCGCTCGCCGCTACCACCCCACACCACCACGCGCAAAAAAAAGAGTGCCTGAGCCCACCACGTTATATTCACACCGTCCTCATCACCTTCAAACTCAAGTGTAGAGAACCAAGGCCGCCCATGGAACATCCCAGTTGCGCGCGCCATGCTGACTCCTGATGTCATGTACACCGCTGCGCCTCCGTTCACCACGCGAACAGCACGCCACCCGTCGGCCAACTCCAGTTGTTCCCTCCTCAACCAGCTGTTCAAGGTGGCAGGTAGCTTGACGGCGAATGAAGTCTTCAGGGCGACTTGGCGGCTACGCGCAGATCCGCTCCAGTACGGGCTGGACTCCCTCCTCGTCAGCACATCCACCCGTAGCAACTTATTCGTCTTCTCCATTACGTTACAGCACTGCTGCCGCGCCTGCGCCATGACCGAGCGCATCTCGGGATCCACGACCATGCCATCCCCTCTCACATATTCCGCACAGCTCCATGCGTTCAGGATATGCGCCTGGTAATCTCGGTTGTTGCCACCACGCGCCCACCGTTTGATATTTTGGGCGTGCGTCTGCTCCATGCGGTTGGCGCTGAACCGATTCGGGTGTCCGCTGCTGACAATTAACGGCCCACAATGAGTGAGCTGATGCATCTTCTCGATCTTCCAACCTGACTTCTGTGCAAAATTTGACGACAGTAGCGGATGCAACACTGCAGCTTTGAAGGCAGCCAGCTCGTTGTCGGCTGTGGTCAGGGTCTCTCTTGTGTGTTCATGCGCCTTGAGCAACTTCTTGTTCTACTGGGCAAGCGATGCGGCAGCAATGGTGAAGAAATCGTTGCCCTCATTGTCGAGCAGCAAACCGTCTGCAAGGACCGGCAGCCGCTGCAGCACCGCCACTTTCTCCACCACTTGAAAAGAGCGGTCGGACGGGAAGAAATCTGCTGTGCTTGTGGGTGCCTTAAAGTGCGAAACCCGTAGAGTCGCCTTGCATGCATTCAGCCTATGCACATCTGCTTGTGAACACATGTCGCTGGCTTTTGTGTTCAACACAAAAGCAACACCTGCGAGGTGCCTGGCTTGCAGAATCTGTCTTATGGATGGACGCATCCGTTCCTTCGTAGTGTCGTACACAGAAGCAAGCAGGTGGTCAATGATGCCTCCCAGCACATGCATTGCGTTAGGGGCAAGACGAGAGTAGTAGTCAGCTCCCGGCACCCGCGACTGTCGCCAACCCCACAGTGCATTCTGTTGCCAAACCACATTGCCTGGTTTCACGGAAAGCCATTCATCCTCACGAATGCTGGTAATTTGACCATTGCCTCCTCGACATGCATGGAGTGCTGCTTTTTTAAAGCCTTGGATGTCTGGCGTGCATTTTTAACACCGCTATGCAAGTCCGCCCGCAGCTGACATATTGCTGGTGTGCAGAAGGCCTCAGTTCTCAATTCCTGGTTCTCATATATCTTCAACAGATATGATTTGGTGACGAGACAAACATCGCAAGGATGTCGTGTTTAGTTGCCCGACACAATGCGTGCGAGTGTAGCAATCTCCTGCAACACGACAAACTCAGATGCTTTACTGACAACATCCTCCATGCACTGTTTGCTGGCAGGTCGCATCCGGTTACAACCATGCATGCCCACTACCTGCAAGTCGCTGATGTAGTTGGCAAGCGCGGGAAACACACGACGCTCGATGCCATTCGTGTCGATGAGCTGCAGACCTTCCCAGCTCGCCCGCTTCACATCCCCTAACACTACATTCAAAGCGTTATGAAAAATCTCACGTTTACGAATGGAGAACGATTCCTTGCCCAGTTGGGATGCCCGGCCACTGCCACTGTGAACCACCGGCAGAAGCGCTATTATAACAACCTCCATGTTGCTAGCATACATGTCCCAACTGCAGTTGGCAAGCAATGCCATTAGAGGGTAGCCAGAGCGCTTGCCCGTGCTGTCCAGCGTGGTCTTGTCACTATACAAAATGGCAGGCGCCAAGTAGGACGCTTCCCCCACCTCTCTCCTCAAATCCACCTCCACATCCTTCCACCAATCGCCCGTGGAAGGATGGCCAAAGCTGTGCTCGTCACCACTGTACTAGAGATTGAAGCCATTAGCGGCATGTGGATTGCCATACAACCGTGCGAGCCATACCTGCTCCGACCAAGAGCATTAACAGGCATCCTGGCCTCTGAATAGATACTGCATCGATATTGCATTATGTACTGCATTTCACAGACCTTGGCCGGCATATATGTGACGCTGATTGTTGATGAAGCTAGCAACACATGTAGCTAAGGCTGATGCTGGACATGCACACACACAACTCTACAGCCGCGAGAGCATATACAAGAGCAACACTTTCACGTGATTACAACTCAAGCATAGGCTTTTATACCCGCTGCAGATACACCTGTCTACTCTAGAAGCAACTGTGTACGCTACACGTCACCTATCATGAACTTGAGTGCATGACGTAGCTAACTTCACGACCTTTCTAACAAGCTAAGCCACGCGCCAATCGGTTCAGTAACCACCGAGTTATGAGTGTTCTTCTACGCGCCTGAAAGTCGCGCCTGGAACCTTCTTTTCGACTGGAGTCTCCGCCTAAAACCTTCTTGAATGGAGTCCGCGCCTGGAACCTTCTGGCGGCCAAACCTTCGGAGTTGACGCCTATGCCTATATGAAGGGCAAGGCTGACCGGATATAGAAATATCCTCAACACTCCCACGCGGGCAGCTTGTCCTAATCCGTGAGTCACTGCTCCTGCATGATCACATGCAAATGCCAAGTCCCGAACAACACGCCTAAAACTTGCTTGGTGACAACGCCTTTGTCATGAAGTCCGCAAGCATGGCCTCGGTGTTGCAGTACTAGAACTCGATCTCCTTCCTTGTGACTCTGTCACGGGCAAAGTGATGCATGACATCAATGTGCTTTGTCCTTGCTGAGGCGATGGGATGCTTCAGCAACTTGATGGCGCCTTGGTTGTCGCAGTGGATTGTGATGCATGCCATTGAGTGCTCCAGATCTGCCATCAGCTTGCGAAGCCATAGTGCCCCCTCCTTTGTAGCTGCTGTTGCTGCCATGTACTCAGCCTCTTAAGTGGATGCCGCTGCAGTTGGCTGCAGCCTACTGGTTCAGCTCACGATGCCTCCATTCAATTTGAAGACATAGCCGGTGGTGGACCTCCTGCTGTCGAGGTCTCCTGCAAAGTCTGAGTCGCAGTAGCCCTCCAACTCCGAGCTCCCGCTCTCAAACTTGATGCCAATAGTTGCACTTCCAGTAACATAGCAAAGTACACCCTTTGCAGCCTTCCAATGCTCCATGCTCGGTGCAGACATGTAGCGAGCAAGGACTCCAACAGCATGTGCAATGTCTGGACGTGTGCACACTTCTAGATAGAGCATGCTGCCTACCAGTTCACTGTAAGGGTACTTGACCTTGTCAAGAATCTCCTCATCCTTTGCCTTGACGAGGTGGGTGCCGAGTGCAAGTGGAGTAGACTTAGTCTTTGCCTCCTTGAGCCCGAACTTGGTGACAAGTCTCTTCACCATCTGCTCCTGACTAATCTTGATGGTGTGCGCCGCTCTGTCGCGCTCAATCACCATGCCAAGAAACCACTTGGCCTCGCCAAGATCACGCATTGAGAACGCCTGTTGCAGTGCCTTCTTCGTCTCCTCCAAGTCTTTCATGTGCTTGGCGGTTATAATGATGTCATCCACGTACACCAACAGGTACACCTTCATCTCAGGGTGGAAGAAGAGTCCAGGGTCTGCTGAGGACGCCTGAAAGCCAAGTGCTTCCAACTCCTTGGTGAGGCGGATGTGCCACATGCGTGGTGCCTGTCTCAGCCCATACAACGCCTTGATGAGCTTGCAAACAGTGCCTGGCTCCCCTTCTTCGTATCCCGGTGGTTGTTGGATGCAGATCTCTTCCTCAAGCTCTCCATAAAGGAAGGCAGTCTTCACGTCAAGATGGTGAAGCTCCAAGTTTTCAGCCGCAACCATGGCCAGCAATGTGCGGAATGTGGCATGCTTACTTGCGGGCGCGAAGACCTCATTGAAGTCCACGCCTTCTTGTTGCAAGAAGCCCTTTGCAACGAGCCTTGCCTGATAGCGCTCTATGTTGCCTTGACCGTCTCTCTTCACCTTAAAAACCCACTTGACAGGGATTGGTTTCTCACCTGAAGGTAGCTTCTCAAGTACCCAGGTTTGGTTGGTATGCAGTGACGCGATCTCCTCATCCATGGCTTGCTGCCACTGCTCTGCATCAGGTGCTTGCAGTGCCTCTGAGTATGTACTTGGCTCCTATGTGCTGTCTCCCTCTTAGCACACGCCTACAAGTGCCTTGTGGTAGAAGTCTGGGCGCTTTTTTCCCCTCTCAGGGTAGCGACGAACAGGCGCCTGCTGCTGCTCGCCTGAAGACCTTTCAGGGGGCGCCTGAAGGTCCTTTGTGATGATGTCTGCCTCGCCTGAAGCCTCCACTCTCTTAGGAACGGCTTGTGATTGTACCTCATCTTCATCCTTTGGAAAGAAGCCCGCTTCTGGTAGTGACCCCTCGTGGAACACCACCTCTCTGCTGACGATGACCTTGATCTCTCCTCCGTCCAGATCCTGTACGCCTTTGAGCCTGGTTCGTAGCTAACAAAGACTCCCTTCTTGCTGACTGGCTCCAACTTGTGCCGTAGCTGCTTTGACACTAGTGCGTATGCTGTGCAACCAAACACACGCATACCACTCACATCTGGTGCAGCTCCATAGAAGAGCTCCCACGGTGTCTTCTTATCAGAGCTCACAGGTGACCGATTGCGGATGTAGTTGGCAGTGAGGACTGCCTCCTTCCACAGAGCGTCCTCCATCTTGCAATCGTTGAGCATAGCCCGCACACGCTCCAACAGGGTCCGGTTCAGGCGTTCAGTCGCTCCGTTTTGCTGTGGAGTGTAGGGCGCCGTTGTCTGATGCCTTATGCCTTTGCTGGCGAAGAAGTCTTTGAGCTGGGCGTTGATGTACTCCCCTCCTCGATCACTGCGCATTGCCTTCATCTTCTTGCCTGATTATGTCTCTAGCAATGCCACGACGTTGCGCACAGCTCCTTCAACTTCCGACTTCAGAGATAAAGGGTAGATGATGGACAGCTTGCTGTGGTCGTCGAGGAAAGTTGCAAAGTACCTTACCCCTCCCTTCGCCACAACGCGCTTAGGCCCGCAAACATCCATGTGTACCAACTCGCCTGCATGTTGACTGCTAGAAGAAGATGACGGGAACGGCATCCTATGCTGCTTGGCCATGACACAGGGTTCAAACAGCACACCTGAAGACGCCTGAAAGTCTTCTTTGCTGACGTGGATGCCCTTGACCATATCTTTAGCCACCAGGCGTGTGAGGTTGTTGTAGCCAAGATGCCCGAACCTCATATGCCAAAGTTCAGCCGTTTCCTTCTCCGTCACCACGTTGGCCTTGATGCTATAAAGCTGCTCCACGATGTAGAGCCCTCCTTGCGTGATGCCAACCATATGCATGACCCCATCCATGAGCACAGAGCATCGACCCTCCCGGATGATCTCAGCTCCCACGCGCTCAGCAACCCTCGCAGAGAGTAGACTAGCAGCAGCCCCAGGAACGTGCAGAACTTCTCTCAGCAAGACCTCTCTCACACCATCACCAACCTTGCAGTTGAGCCGCACTTCACCCACGCCTACAGCCTCCAGCATATGACCACTGAAGCCCTCCACCTTCCTTATGGTTTGCAGCTTCCTGTAGTTTTTCATGACCTCCATGTGGTGTCAGGTGCTGGTTGCATCCACAGTCTATCGCCCATGATGTGGTAGACATCTCCCTTGTTGCAGTGAAGGCAACGTTCTTCTCCTTGCGTTGGTCGTTGCCATTGCTGGTGGTGCTAGTGCTCGCTCCTTGCTCTCGTAAGCGCTTGCGACAGTCTTTCAAGATGTGACCCTTGAAGCCACAGTAGTTGCACGTGAGGTTCTTATGCCTGTTGAGGTTGCCACCTCTGCCTTTGTTCTTCTCTTCATGGTTGTAGGGTTTCTTCTTGTTCGTGTAGAAGGCGACAGCGTCGGCGTGCTCGTCCTTCTTCACCACACGTTGCTCCACAGTCAGTAACTTGGGCAACACATCGTCCAGGGTTAGCTCCGATGACAATGTCTCTAGCAGAGTGGTGACGACTTCATATTCTGCTGGTAGTCCTGCCATGATAGCCAGTACGACCTCCGTCTCTCCCATCTGATGGCCGACGTTGTTGAGGTCCGCCCACAGCTCTCTTGCACGCGCCACATACTTGGTGATGGGCTCGCCACCCTCCTTCTTGAGCGCACTCAGCTGCTTGCGAAGCGTAAGCTTTCTGGCGTTGTTCTTGGCCTGGAACACGGATGCAAGCTTCTCCCAAGCCTGCCTCCCATCTTCACATGCGGTGAGCATGGGAAAGTGATGCGGTTTGCAATTCAACACAAGCAAAGCGTGTGCTTCTGCTGAACGCTCAGACCACACAGTATTCTCCCCTGGTATTGGTGGTGGTGCCTTCGGATCCACGTACTTCCACATCTTCTTGTGGATGAGAAGCACCTTCATCTCCACACACCATGTGCTGTAGTTGTTGATGTCCATCTTTGCCGCGCCTGCTCCTCTCTGGCAGTTGGCACCCAAGACTCTGCTACTCACAAGCTACCGTGGTGTAGTACTACAAATGTCTGCTTCTATCACACCCTTGACACGTGGTGTGGGCCCATAACCTATTGAAGAAGCTAGCAACACATGTAGCTAAGGCTGATGCTGGACATGCACACACACAACTCTACAGCCGCGAGAGCATACACAAGAGCAACACTTTCACTTGATTACAACTCAAGCATGGGCTTTTACACCCGCTGCAGATACACCTGTCTACTCTAGAAGCAACTGTGTACGCTACACGTCACTTATCACCATGAACTTAAGTGCATGACGTAGCTAACTTCACGACCTTTTTAACAAGCTAAGCCACGCGCCAATCGGTGCAGTAACCACTGAGTTATGAGTGTTCTTCTACGTGCCTGGAAGTCGCGCCTGGAACCTTCTCTTCGATTGGAGTCTCCGCCTAGAACCTTCTTGAATGGAGTCCGCGCCTGGAACCTTCTGGCGGCCAAACCTTCGGAGTTGACGCCTATGCCTATATGAAGGGCAAGGCTGACCGGATATAGAAATATCCTCAACACTGATGTCATGATCCTCATGGTTTTTAGGCTTGCGCAGGTCAGCCGTCACGTAATTCTGATACGGCAGCACACTCGCATGTGCATATGTGACATGGCTCTGATGGTTGAAGCACATGCACCGCACACCGTGAATTCACCTTAAGCTGAGAGAAAGCAATTGTGGTCCGGAGGTAGCTGGCCACATGCATACCGGTCTCCCACTGGAGCTCTTCCGTCAGGAAAGGTGCATTTCAGATTCACTTGATGATCCGCCTTTTGTCGGAGGCCGACAGGCCTTGGCCGTTGTTGCACTGCACGAATGCCACTACAAGAGCATGCTCCGAGCCATACCACCTGGATTCCGACGCGTGCGAAGGGACGCCTCCACTTTCATGTTGGCGTGCCACAGGTTTCTCAGGCACACGCACACATCGAAAGCCCTCGTTCACTTCTGTTGCTGCTGTGCGTGTGTCTCCTGAAGGAATCCTAATGCATCAAGCATATGCGCATCATGGATCAAACTTCCCGGTTCAACATGACCCGCATCGTACTATAATGTCCGCTGGCCGACATACAGCTTGGATTGCTTGCACACTCTGCTGCTAACAATGTGCCTGTAGACCAAGCTGCGTGTGGCGAAGCGCATGTGGCAATACGGACAAAGAACTTACATATCTCACTACTGACGACACAGGTGTTGCCAATGTAACCTGTTTCATATCCAGCAACACGCACGCCCGCCGCCGCCGCCGCCACCGCCACCGCCACCGCTACCCTTGCATGCCAGAGGCGAGAAACTTGGCCACCATTCACTGGCTCCGTTGTACCATTATTATGGTACGACCGAGTTATTGCACATCCAGGTTGAGTCTCTGCACATATATTCCAATTGAACCGTTTCAATGGTACAAAGATGCCTTTGCCAAAAGGTACCATTTGAAATGGTTCCTTTGTACAGTGGCAATGGCAGTTCGTACCATTGACAACTGCTGTGCTTGCGCATGAAAACACCATTGATAGCTCGCCAAGCTATGCCCTGACAAGGGCGTGATGCTGAGGGTATGTGGCGTTTAGTGGATCGTTGGCGGCGCTGCCATGGGCGTAGTGGGCGTAGTGGTCGAGGTCCGGGATGACTTCCATGTGTGCACAGGGCGGGCAGGATGCCGGAGGGGTGTCTTTGGTGTCAAACCCCACTTTGCCTACCAAGGGCACAGCCAATGACAACAGTGACTCGGGCAATATCTTACAGGGCTCCCCCTCCGAGTGGGCAAAGGCACACCACAATACTTCCTCTAAGAACATCCAACCCACCAGCAGCTGCGACCACGGCGACATGATTGAAGGGACCAAACAAGACTGGCGTAACCAAGGTGGGTTACGATGCATTGTCAATGCCACATGCTATGGTTCTTTTATCTTGCACATGCACAGCCTCAAGTATCTTGCACATGACATACACTATCAATACCATATGCACACCTTCATGCACAGCCTCCAGTATCATGCACATGAACAGCATGATCAATCTCGCAAATGCACAGCCTATTTCTACTTGCGGGAGCTTACAAGTCGCAAAAGAGAAGCTGCTGAGTACCACGAACGGGTAATCTATGACCTAGTTTAATGATTCCAGCGGCAATTAAGCAGTATGCTTGCAGATTGCCATGTTGGTTAGAGTGAACCGAGAGCAGCGCGGCAGGCTGACTGTCTGCCTGGCGGAGTGCAACAAAGCGGAAGACGAGGTAAGCATGTGTATGCTGATGGGCTAGTCCTCTGGCAGCACGCCACTCTTACAGCATTACCAAATGCAGGTGGTCACTCTTAAAGCGACCATCAAGCGCATGCGCGTGCACGGCGAGGCGCTGACATTCAAGCTGAAGGACGAAGTAGCCGCTGTAGTGTCAGCGAGCGGGGCAGCGGATGAAGATGACTCCGATGTTGAAGCAGAAGACATGTCGGAGGAGGAACAGGAGGAGAGGGTTTGAGGAGGAGTTCTGAGGCAGGCACCACGGGTTGACAAGCTGCGCTGAGTGCGACAGCTAGACTCAATGTTATAGGGTAGTTTCATGCGCAAGTCGGTTGCTCAGTTGCAAGTGGACATACTCTTACCACTGCCGGTACATTGTATATTGTGGGCTTATAGGTGCAAGACCAAACAATCAGTCCAAGATTTGTACAAGCTGCATGGCATGTTATTGTTGGCTTACGGCAAGAATTGCCAACTTTTGTCAAACGGCAAGGGTCACATATTAACAGCAGTGTAACGGCAAAGAAACTGCCGGCTATTGCTGTCAGCTGTCCATAATTACCGGCTGACGGCCGTCTGTGCACATCGACCAAAGGGTAACTGGTTGACAACTCTTGGCCGGTTAGTGCCATTGACAACCACTTTCGGCCCGCGGCCGTCTGCGTCAGTCCACTCAAGCCAACGGCAAACCCAACCGTCCAAAAGAAACATTTCAGGCAGCGGCAGGCAGGCTCAGGCAGGCCCAGGCACCAGTCAGCTCTTTGTCCTTAGCCAGTCACCGTGTAATTTGCGACGATGCTGCAAATCATACACCTGGAGCATTCATGCACCCTATCTTAATAACCGCTATTATAATGCGTTGTTGTTGATACGCGACATGCACATTCAATTTACTCATATCGATAATTACAATTGAAGCAATATTAAAAAACAATAATAATAATAATAAGGATGCAACAGTCATTATGCGATTTCGTAAGGTCCATTAACACACTCACAAATGATGTCTGGAAAATGTCATGTATCAGTGTCATGCACAAGATGTCACTTTAAACATTATTAATACATTAATACATTATTAATACATTATGAATACCTGTTATGACATGCATTTTGGGGTGTCCTACAACTATCGAGGCATCATTGTTACAAATCTCTATGGAAGAATTCAAGTAGCAAGGTGTGTGATATGCATGATATAAACATTGTGATTTAAATGATTCTTTTAAAGTTTGCATTGCAAACTTTGTTTCGATTTTAGTATATATGTGTTCACCTTTTATGTTTGCGGATATATCATCTCGGTATTGCAATAAACAATGAGCATACTTATTTCTATGTGGTCAAACATAAGCGTAACATAGTTAATGACATAATTGACATTGAAAAACATCGATAATGTACGAGCTGTGCATAAACCAGCTTTGACGCGCTGTCACATTCAAAGGACTAGCTTACGTCACTCTCAGTCCCTTACGTATGTGGTAAGGAGGAAGGATTAAATGAGGATTTTATATAGTCATGGTGTATGTAGCACCTGGCATGTGCTTATGAAGTGAGTTCTTATGCACTTAATGTATAAGGACTTAACTGCTACATATATGGCACTGGTACATATGGCACTGTCTACCAGCAAGTACACTACTGGTCAGAGTCGAGCGCAGAGTTGCTAAGGCACCAAGTGTGTTGCCTTTGTTGATGTGTCCGAGGGTGGACAAAGTCAGCCTGTGCTGGCAGGTCAGCGCATAGATGGCGAGGCCTTGTTGGCCTTGACATGTGTGTCAATACGAAGAGCAGCGGATAGTATAAAGGCACGGCTACCACCTTGGTGGTAAGGAGTTACTGGCCTTGCATAGACTACTTGTGCGTGAGGTGCCTAATAAAGCTGTTGAAGAATGCTCGCCCCATCTACTCCCTTATGGGTTGTTGTTGCAAAATGTGTTGTAAGGTTTAATTACTTGTGCAGAAGTTTGTGACCCTATGAGCAGGTAAGTTGACAGGTCAACGTGACACGCTCAAATCAATCATATATAACATTTTTATGTGTTTGTGTAATTGTTTTGCAGCATATTGGTGCAGCATGTACAAGAGCTACACTGTGTAATATCCAAACCATGCATGCCGCACATCATGCGTGTTGAATGAGGTTGAAAGTGCTCATGAAGTTGATTGCGTACAGTCAATTGCATATGCTTATGCTGTCATTGCATGTTGAATGTTGTTCTGTGTGAGCGCTATGTTGGGCACCTCGATCTTGTAATGCTTTTAAAGCAGATTACGCACAGTGTGCACAGCGAGTTCCCATGTGCATATAGCATGATAAAGTGATGCGCATGATATGTGTATATAATCTAAAAGCTGCCACAATAATATGGCTATGGTGGTTGTATCAATTTAATTGAAGGTTCAATTAATATGATACAATTAAGCTATGCTATGAAGGGGGTTACGTAAGCGTCATTTGGAGCCACTTTTTCAACAAAAAAGCGAAAAAGAGCCAGATTGGAGCCACCAATCGTTAAGCTGATTGGGCTTGGCCGTGCAGATTTCTCATGAGAGAGCTTGCATCACGCTTCCCGCCGTGAGCAATGCGTGACGCACCGTTACGGTACGCCGTCACCGTCATCGCCGCCGCCGCCACCGTCGCCAACGACGACGACGACGACACCAACGGCGGCAAGGAACAAGCGACTGCCAAGTCGGATCGGATCAGTCCGGTAGCCGATGGCCTCCAAGGCCAAGCCGGTGAGAAAGCAGCGACTGTGGTGTTGCTGTCGTCGCTGGTGGTAGTGGTGGTGGTGCTGTTTCTGTTGATATCGTCTGTCGTAGTTGTCATAGTCGTTCTTCATAGGCGGTCTTGGCTGCATGCTTGCATGACTTCAGTGCACAATGCATGCTGCTCCGAAGTATTGTGCCTGCTTGTGTTGGTGTTTGCCGCATACACACAGCACTCGGTATGCGATTAACGCTACAACATCAGCTTGTACACATTATGAGTCACGCATACTAGCATACACGCACACATATGCGAATAGAACCTCACTCTGCGCGGCTGCAGGCTGCCACAAAGACTGCAGCAGACTCCAAAGCAGATGCAGCGAAGCAGTTAGCTGCTGCCGCCGTGCGGTCGCAGGTAAGCATTGCTCTGTACATTATGCCGTGTGTTGCTGTTTGCTTGTGTTCTTCTGCACTTCTGCAGCAACACATGTGTATGCACAACTAGCGGTTGTGCAAGTGTGCCTTTATGTTCACAAGGCACACTTGCACGCCTGCTATCTGTGTAACCTACCTTTCGCAGAGCGCTTTGATCAAGGAACTCGAAGTAATCCTTTTAATTTTAACTTTGATCTTGACACCCGATGTGTCGCGTATCGTGGTGCACATGTATCAGCCGGTCGTGCCCCCACCTGTTTTGGGGGTTGAACAACATGCACGCATGTGTAATGCTCGTTCAGACTTGTTAAGGTCATGCACACAGGGCAAGGGTGGAAATCTTCCCGAAGTCCTGAGCGTGTTCGAGTTTGGCATCGGCAGCGACGCGGTGAGCGGCGTGAACTTGGGTGGTTACTGCCCCGTGCCGAGGGCCGGCGCAGGCGAAGACGCCGCGGAGCCCTGCCAGTGGTCGCTACTGCCGCCCGCTCCCGCTGGAGACGATGCCCCGCACTTCCGCATCGTGTTCTAGACAGACAGGGAGAAGCATGGAAGCAGCAGCATGGAATTGAGTGTAGGTGTGATTGGGATTGTGCGCTGAGAAAAAGAAAGCAGAAGCTGGTCAACTGTGCGTCTGGCTTTGGCTGATGCGTGTTGTTGACTTGCAGTTATGTTTACATCTGCAAATGCTTTCGCTTTGGCTGCGTGGTGTAATCAAGCCGTTATTTTGCTGCGCATTGGAACTTTGCGTGCATGGCAGCAAGGATGAACATGTGTAAACTATGCAACTTTTGGACAAGCTTCGCAACAAGATGCCTAATGAGGCGTGTGAGGTTTAGGCATGGTCAGGCGGTTGCTGGACTTTTGGATGCCATGTAATCTTAATGGACGAGTAAATGAGGGTTTGCAAATCAAGCAATGACACCAAGATGTGCACGATCTGGACAAGTTTGTGCATATGACACCAGCTGTGTGCACACAGGTGGCAACGCAAAGACGCAATGACAATGACAATGACAATGACACACGCCATAGCACATGCTGTGGCAAGCTGCTTCCAATGGCACCACCATCATGTGCACCGCACACCACAATGCATGGTGTGCGCGTCCACGAAATCAATATGCTTTTATTATTTTGACTCAAGGGCAGCACATGCAGTGGCATGCGCAGTTCTCAACTACGCAGCTGACTGGCGCTAACAACTCAGGACACACACCGCACTTGGCATCGTCGCACATGGCTGGCGTGGTGCCACCCTCTCAGTACCTGTGTCGTGTAGTGTATAGCGTATGGTAATATGTCTAGTGCAGGGGGCTGAGAGCAATGCGCCTCGCATGGTAGGTTGTAGGCAAAAACGAATAATACTACTAGTGCAGACTGCCAGTGTGTGCTTGCTACAGAGCCACGGCAGTGGTGTTGCTGGTGTTTGCCGTGGCTGCAAGATGCTCGTGAAAAGCCAAGGCAGCTTCCGCATCGAGCTGCGATGAAGTGGTAGCTGCTGAGGACATGGCGCCCTGCAGCTGGCTTTGATGGGGTGTGACCGAAGCTGCTCGGTTGAGGAACGCGTGATGCAACGGGTGCTGCCCATGGTACTGCAATAGGTCCGGGACAGGCTGGATGTGATCATGCCACTGCGTGTGTTGCTGATCGTGGTCGTGCGTAAAGTGTGTTGGCGTAGGGATGTAGTTTTGCCGCAATCCTGCCATCGGGCCAGCTCGCGAGGACAGCAAAGACTGTGTGGGTGCCACTCCTGCTGCTGCAACGGCTGCTGCATGGTCCTGAGTTGCTAGCGAGTTGGCAGATCGCAGCATCTGCAACGCATGCATGCGCAAGTCTGTATGCTGACTGTGCATGCCTGGGTCATGCTGCCGCAGCATGGCTGCGGGTGCCGCCAAAGCTATGTCTGTCAAACCTGGCTGCATGCAATCTGTGAGCTGCGGGAACACAATACAGGGAGAAGTCAGTCGCATATTGCATGCAGAAGAGGCTGATGGGTATTCAAACCAACGAGCGGTTACCTGCAACGTGGTGCTTGTTGTAGCATTGATGTTCTGCCATTGCAATCGTGAGGCAGACATCCCAGGGATGGATTGCATGCGCCGCAGGTCAGTGGTATGTGACCTTATATGGTCATCAGGCGAGCGAAGCTCGCTGACTAGCGTTGGGGAGTTGGAACCAGAAACCGAAGGATGTTTGTGTTGCTGGTGGTGATGGTGGTGATGGTGCAAACCTAGTGCAGGTGCTGGGACGCGCAGATCAAGCTGCGTGACCGGTGCTGTCTCCTTCACTAAGGTCAGCTCACTAACGCCGCTCTTCTCCAGCCTCATGTTGTAGAGTATGCCTTTGAACGTCTCGCCTTGCACCTTAACAACAGCGTGGTAACCGAAATCGTATGGGCCCTCACCATTTACCTTGATCTCCAACAACTTCTGCAATGCCTCCATTGAGATCTGGGAAGCAGGCGGCAGCGCGATGCCTGCAATTCCACAGGTCAAATTACAACCGCATACTACCCCCACGTGGTCAATGGCGTGACAGCCTTATACCGCTTGTTCCGGACCACATACACACTGACCAAGCATGCTCAGTCTATCACAGTAATCTGCTGAAATGCGTGTGGCTGGTTACACGATGCAAGTACCTGCGACATCTGAGGTGCGTGCAATCAACTCAACGACAGGTTTTTCTTGGGATGCTGGCGTCCGCCTCCCTCCTCCTCCTCCCTTTGTCCTCGCTACTTTGGCTGGCGGCTCGCCTCCAGAGCTCTCACTGAGCATGGCCGCAGCCGCCTGCCGCTCTCGCCGCTTTGCAGCAGGTACCCATGTGCTCTTTATATGCGACTCGCATGTGTAGCCGCGGCTATTGCAACATGTACGGCATCGATGATACGAACAATCCTTCTTTGCCTGCACATATGCACGGTGAGCAAGCTTGCGACTATTACCCATCAAACATGCACGCAAACCAGCAAACGGACATCAATCTTATAGTAACATCGATAACAGGAAGCATACTTGCTGCCTCATGCTGATTGGAGCATGATGTACTGGTTGTCTACAAGGACGTACATCTTATCGTGCAACTGCCCAGACTGCGTGCTGCGATAAGGAGCAGCGGGAACTTGAGCTAACGCACGAAAGAAACAGTCGACACAGCCAAACACGCGAAAGACTTAGCCTAGCCACCAGCACTACCATTTCCCCTGGCAGGCTCGCGCAGCTGCTACCAAGTCTCAGCGCTTGTTCAAGCTGCACTGTATGGTTGTTGTGCATTATAACGCCCCAAGTACTGGTGACACTACGTGGCCCTGTACCAGGCCATTGCTTGCACACAACCGGCCAGAATGGAGGGGCAGGACATGCAATTCCATGCTGCCCTGTTCGTGGCGCCAGCGACGGCGTGCTACTTACGGCAATGGTACTCAGCCTGCGATTGGCCACGCCCTATGGCCAAGGCAAGCCGTAGGAGCTAGCGACGCAAAAGCAATGTAGTAGCAGGAAAACCGTAGTTGAGCATCCTAGAGTGTACAAGCTGCTATCCTGCTGCCCACCTGATTGCCACACTCCTGGCACGTACTGGTGCCGCCCTCCCGGCCTCGCCCGCTCTCAGCGCTGCCGGGCGGCGCTCCGCTGTGCAAGGGGCCGGTCGGCCCTGACGACGGCGCCGCCGACTTAGCCGACGGCAGGTCGCCGCCTTCCATGCGCACGTTGCCGGCCGGCGGCGGCGGCAGCAGCAGCCAAAAGCGCTGTCAGGAGAGCGGCCCCATGCCGTTGCGGCTCACTCAGCCGGGCCGGTCCCTCGCCCCCCAGCACGGCCGCCTCAGCCAGCTCCAGCTCCTCGGCCTCAACCACCCGAATGCCCACCTCGCCGCCCGCACCGCCCGCACCACCACCACCACCGCCGCCGCCCGTGACCTCGCCCCCGCCGCCCCGTGGCCCGCCGCCCGCTTCCCGCCCAGCCGCTGCGCGTCGCTACTACTCACTCTCTGTGTCTCACTTCACAGTATGTGGACTTTGCCACCAGGTCCCCTACTACATGCACACTGTAACTTACCGTAGGTACCTAGGGATCTATCATGTGAACCTTTGTTCCACTGTGTGTGTGCCCGTCCTGCTAGCGCTCTGCTGTCTGTGTCCTTTTTCCACCTCTTCATTAGTGTTGAGGGTCCTTATTGAGCGCCGTCGTGTACGCCGTGTAGTGCACTGCATCAATGGTGCCTTTGGCTGTCGCCCATGATAAGGGACTATCACGCCGCACAGCGGACATTGAAGGGCACACGCGTGGTGCGTGTGCGACACACCATGCGTGGATGCCGCGCCGACTTTTGTCATGGACGCATGTCGTAAGTTTGCTTGCCACTGTGCATGCCGCGGCGCGCATATTGGTATGCAGAGGACTTTTCCGACGATTGCTTCGGTCATGCATTACCCTTATTAACAATGCAGTGTTTAACACTGCAGAATTTGCAGCAAACAGCACAAATGGCTTGCAAGTCGCATCTGAGTAGATGCCGGCAGTGCATTGTGTGGTGTTGCTGCAAAAAACGTAGGTACACGCGGGCTTCTCCGTACAACATTCCTCTGCACGCGCAAAACTCGTCAAGTAACCAGAAGTGAGTTCCATTGTCAGTCGGCGTTTGTCGTCCACAATATAGCACCGACGACGTGTTGACAGCATGTCGATGGCGGCTGCGGCAAATAGGCAGCAGATAGATAGAATGGCTGCTTGTCATCCACTGCCGGGAATTGCCGGTAGTGTCGGCGGGACTGCAGGGTGGTTGCTGAACGGAGCGTTTAACCCAAGCACTTAACCTGGTAGAGATTACCTTATCAATGAAGTTGGAGCAAATTTTGGCAGTCAAGTTGCGACCCTGCCAAGGGAACAAATATCCCATGCCGTCAACAAGGACAAACCAATCACTGCGCATGATGCATGGCTCCAAGCGGCGGCTACAGTTATCGACAAAGACGCCAGTGCGTAGGCGACGTGATCGGTCACCAACACGAAATGAGCCAGGTGAACGGCTCGTACCGCAGCCACGGGCTCGGCTACAGGTTCGCTTTCTAAGAACCTGTCGTGAATTGTAGGCCTAGAGTCAGTGTGTTCTACCAAGGGTAGGGGTGCCATATTTGGCCGTTTGCCTATGGTAGCTGTATGTACAATGTAGTTTATACATAGCTCGTGAATGCAAGTGCATGCGGCGGTGGCATTTATGAGGAGCTTGTACTCAGCAAGGGCTACTCAATAATCAAAAACGGTTACGGTATTATAGCCATCCGGGCATGCTTCCATAGAATTTTGAAGTGTACTATGAACAACATTTTTTATAACATCGCGCCATTAGAATGAGCATATCTCACGCTCGTGAAAAATTGGATTAAAGTTTTAAGGATGTTAACAGTTATACAACAAGAACCAGTTATTAAGATTCTTTTGTCCGAATTGGCGTTATTGGAATATAAAAAGGCTGTGCATTTGAGTTGGCCAAATCGACAAACAGTCTAATATGACTTTTTATTACATTAATCTTGGCACGCGTTACATTTTTTAACACTGCACGAGAAAAGCAAATACATCCCCGCATAGCTTACAGTCAGTGCTGCAAGTATGAACTTTGTTGTTAAATCATAAGCAGAGCGTCCACGCGAAGCTAATACCATGTAACCCAATTAACATTTAAAATAAAGCACTTTGGTAGGTCTGTAAAATTCGAATGGCACGCGTATTGCAATGCTCAATCAACATCGCAACTTATGCGGATGCTTATGTCTGCTAGGTAGACTATGCTAATCATGCGCACAATCATGTCAATGCTGTAAGTAAGAAATAATTGTGTGAGCCAGGCCAGTTAAGCCGATGGCCAACACGCAGCAAAACACATGTAAATTTTATTGTATAGTATTTCTCATTATTCAACATTTTAATAATTTGTGTGTCCGGTAAACATACTGGGAAACAAGTCAACATTGTTTTTAGCATTGTTGCAGCTTTGCACATGTATATATGCGTCTTTTTCAGCTTAATGCGCATTGAAGGGCTAGCTAGATAGGGCTGCATTGCATGGCATTTCCTTTTCATAAAGATGTGACACATAAGTGGTAGGAGCTGATTAGCCGACGCCAATACAGTGTGACAGCATCATCATCCGCAGATGATTACGCCAGGGGCTGTACATGCACGGGCGCTCGTTTGCTTCATTATCACAACTGACTGTGGCATATGGCAACATCATATAAGTAGTTCAAGACACGCACATGTACATCTTGCAATATTTTAATAGCAACAACCAAACATGCGGGTCAACACCAGTACAAGTTACAAACCGGGACGGAGCTCCATACCAACTAACTTCAATTTACTCAAATAAAGCTAGACCACTTGTATAAAGGGGGGGCTTAAGCTTACATGCAATATCATAAGCTTTAATGCAATGTTGCGATATCCAAATGGCTCAATTACATCAGCCATCATTGCAAATTTTACACGGTGACTGACAAAGGACCAAAGAACTGACGGGTGCCTGAGCCTGCCTGCCGCTGCCTGAAATGTTACTTTTGAACTGTTGGGTTTGCCGTTGGCTTATGTGGACTGACGCAGTCGGCTGCGGGCCGAAAGTGGTTGTCAGTGGCACTGACCGGCCGAGAGTTGTCAACCAATTACCCTTTAATCGGTGTGCACAGACGGCCATTAGCCGATAGTTATGGACAGCTGAAAGCAATAGCTGGCGGTTTCCTTGCCGTCACATTGTACAGTGTAACGGTTACACTACTGTTAATATATAACCTTTACCGTTTAATAAAGTAGACAATTCTTGCCGTAAGCCAATACTAACATGCCATGCAGCTTGCACAAACCTTGGACTAATTGATTGGTCTTGCAACTATAAGCCCACAATATATATACAACATACCGGCGGTGGTGAGAGTATTGCTTGTCAACCCCGTGTCTACCTCAGAACTCCTCCTCAACCCCCTCCTCCTGTTCCTCCTCCGACAAGTCTTCTGCTTCAACATCGGAGTCATCTTCAACTGCTACCTCGCTCGCTGATAATACAGCGGCTACTTCGTTCTTCAGCTTGAACATCGGCACGTCGCCGTGCATGCGCATGCGCTTAATGGTCGCTTTCGGAGTGACCACCTGCATTTGGTAACGCTATGAGAGTGGCGTGCTGCCAGAGGACTAGCCCATAAGCATACACATGCCTACCTTGTCTTCCGCTTTGTCGCACTCCGCCAGGCAGACAATCAGCCTGCTGCGCTGCTGTTGGTTCTCTCTGACCAACATGGCAATCTGCAAGCATACTGCTTAATTGCCGCTGGAAACATTATACCAGGTCATGGATTACCCGTTCGTGGTACTCCACATCTTTTTTTTTGCGACTGGTGAGCTCCCGCAAGTGGAAATAGGCTGTGCATTTACGAGATTAATCATGCTGTTCAGATGCATGACACTGGAGGCTGTGCATGAGGGTGTGCATGTGGTATTGACCGTGTATGTTGTGTGCAAGATACGTGAGGCTGTACATGTGCAAGAAAAAAGAACCCTAGCATGTGGCATTGACAAAGCATTGTAACCCACCTTGGTTATGCCAGTCTTGTTTGGTCCCTTCAATCATATCGCCGTGGTCGCAGCTGCTGGTGGGTCGGATGTTCCTGGAGGCAGTACTGTGGTGTGCCTTTTCCCACTCTGAGGGGGAGCCCGGTAAGATATCGCCCAAGTCACTGTTGTCATTGGCTGTGCCCTTGACAGGCATGGTGGGGTTTGACACCCCACCGGCACCTTGCCCGCCCTGTGCGAAAATGGGCTTCATCCCGAACCTCGCCCACTACGCCCCTGGCAGCGCCGCCAACAATCCACTCAATGCCACATATCCTTGGCATCACTGCCCTATAAGGGCATAGCTTGGCGGAGCTATCAATAGTGTTTTCATGCGCAGGGAATGGCCTTGCCAACACTTGTCAATGGTACGAACTGCCATTGCCATTGTACAAAGGTACCATCTCAATGGCACCTTTTGGCAGAGGCATCTTCGTACCATTTTAACGGTACAATCAGGCTATTTATGCAAACTCACCCCTCCCTGGACGTACAATGGCTTGATTATTATGGTACGACGGAGCCTTCACGCCAGTGAATGGAGGCCAAGTTTCCCGCCGCTGGCATGCAAGGGTAGCGGCGGCGGCGGCGGCTGTGCGTGTTGCTGGATATGATAATGCAGGTTACATTGGCGCCACATGTGTCGACGCCAGTAGTGAGTTATGGGAGTCCTTTCTTCGTATTGCCACATGCGCTTCACCACACGCAGCTCGCTCTACATGCACATTGTTAGCAGGGTTTGCAAGCAAATCATGCTGTATGTTGGCCAGCGTCCATTACAATACGATGCGGGTCATGTTGAAACGGGGAGTTCCATCCAGGATGCGCACATGCTTGATGCTGGAGGACCCCTCTAGGAGACACACACACAGCAGCAACATGAGGAGGAGGAAGTGATAGAGGGCTTTCGATGTGTGCGTGTGCTTTGATAAGATTTGGACGCTATTGACGCTATTGATCATGCATAGAGTTGGTGCAAGCACAAGCACACACACTCTACCAGAGCATACACACAAGGCTGAAAAAAGCCTTTTTAAGGATTACAACAAAGTCACACCGCGGGCTAATATACCCCAAGCTGACCGGATACAAGATTATCCACAACATGCTTGAGAAACCTGTGGCCACTAACATGGAAGTAGAGGCGTCCCTTCGCACGCGTCGGTTTCCAGGTGGTATGGCTCGGAGCATGCTCTTGCAGTGGCATTCGTGCAATGCAACAACAATGGCCAAGGCCTGTCGGCCTCCGACAGGGGGCGGATCATCAAGTGCATCCGAAATGCACACTTCCTGACGGAAGAGCTCCAGTGAGAGATCGGTGTGCATGTGGCCAGCTACCTCCGGACCACAATTGATTTCTCTCAGTGTGAGGTGTGTTCACGGTGTGCGGTGCATGTGCTTCAACCATCAGAGCCATGTCACATATGCACATGCGAGTGTGCTGCCGTATCAGACTTACGTGACGGCTGACATGCGCAAGCCTGGAGACCCTGAGGATCAGGACATGAGCGTCACATATATGCCGGCCAACGTCTGTGAAATGCAGTATCCAATGCAGTATCGATGCAGTATTTAATTTGAGGCCATCATGGATGTTAATGCTCTTGGTCGGAGCAGGTATGGCTCGCGCGGTTGTATGGCAATCCACTTGCCGCTAATGGTTTCAATCTCTGGTACAGTGGTGACGAGCACAGCTTTGGCCATCCTTCCACGGGTGATTGGTGGAAGGATGTTGAGGTGGATTTGAGGAGAGAGGTGGGGGAAGCGTCCGACTTTGCGCCTGCCATTCTGTACAGTGACAAGACCATGCTCGATAGCGCGGGCAAGCGCTCTGGCTACCCTCTGATGGCATCGCTTGCCGACTACAGTTGGGACATGTATGCTAGCAACATGGGGGTTGTTATGATAGCGCTTCTGCCGGTGGTTCACGCAGTGGCCGGGCATCCCACCTGGGCGCAGGGTAAGGAATTGTTTTCCATTCGAAAACGTGAGATTTTCCATGACGCTTTGAATGTAGTGTTAGGGAATGTGAAGCGGGCGAGTTGGGAAGGTCTGCAGCTCATCGACCCAAATGGCATCGAGCGTCGTGTGTTTCCCGCACTTGCCAACTACATCTGACTTGCACGTAGTGGGCATGCATGGTTGTAACCAGGTGCAGCCTGCCGGCAAACAGCTCATGGAGGATGTTGTCAGTGGAGCATCTGAGTTTGTCGTGTTGCAGGAGACTGCCACACTCGCACGCACTGTGTTGGGCAACCAAACACGACACTCGTGCAATGTTTGTCTCGTTACGAAATTAGATCTGTTGGAGATAGATGAGGACGCAGAATTGGGATTCGAGACTTTCTACACACCAGCAATACGACAACTGTGGGCGGACCTGCATAGCGGTGGGCCCAGACAAGTTACTCCCCAAACACGGTTGATTATTCATAGCGACAGAGGGGGGCGGTTCCTAAGTGAAGAATTTACCCATTTCTGTAAACAAATTGGGGTTAAACAAAGTGCAAGTGAAAAACCAATGAATGATTAAGTAATTGAGAGCTTGAATAATAGCGTTAAGATGCATATTAGACTTAAAGTTGGGCCAACCCTTGACGCCAAAGCCTTCAAAGCGGGTACTGATACAGACCCCTTAAAGAACTTAGATAAATACCAGGTTAATAAAATCAGAGGGTTAATAAGCTTTGCTATTGATGCGCACAACAACGGTATATTTGAATTTCACCAGGAGCTATCCCCCTTTGAATTCGATAACGCGTTATTCGATTCTCAAATTAAAAGACCTTCTGTTAGTGCAACCAGAAACAATCAATCGAAGAATGCGCTCAAGATACAAGACTCTAGGAACCAAGTTACAGTCAACTATGCAAGCAACTGGGCTAGGTTCTTTGCTAATTGGCAAAAGAAGCACGACTTGAGAGAATTTGAACAGGCAAAAGAGAACGAGCGCTGCTGTACGAGCAAAATAGAATGAATGCACGCCAGACAGCCAAGGCTTTCAAAGAGCAGCACTCCGTGCATGTCGAGGAGGTTATGGTCAAATCATCAGCATTCGCGAAAATGAGCGGCTTTTCGCGTAACCAGGTAATGTGGTTTGGCAACAGAATGCACTGTGGTTGGCGACGGGCGCGGGTGCCGGGAGCTGACTGCTACTCTCGCCTTGCCCCTGACGCAATGCATGTGCTGGGAGGCATCATTGACAACCTGCTTGCTGCTGTATACGACATCGCAAAGGAACGCATGCATCCATCCACAAGACAGATTTTGCAGGCAAGGCACGTTTGTGGTGTTGCTTTTGTGTTGAACTCAAAAGCCAACGACACGTGCTCACAAGCAGATGTGCACAGGCTGAATGCATGCAAGGCGACTATATGGGTTTCGCGCTTCAAGGCACCCACAAGCACAGTAGATTTCATCATGTTTGACCACTCCTTTCAGGTGGTGGAGAAAGTGGCGATGCTGCAGCTGCTGCCGGTCCTTATAGACGGTTTGCTGCTCGACAGTGAGGGCAACGATTTCTTCACCATTGATGCCGCATCGCTTGCCCAGTGGAACAAGAAGTTACTGAAGGCGCATAAACACACAAGAGAGACCACAGCCGACAATGAGCTAGCTGCCTTCAAAGCTGTAGTATTGCATCCGCTATTGTCGCCATATTTTACACAGAAGTCAGGTTGAAAGATCGAGAATATGCATCAGCTCACTCATTGTGGGTCGAAAATTGTCAGCAGTGGACACTTAAATTGGTTCAGCCGCCAACCGCATGGAGTGGAGGCACGCCCAAAATATCATACAGTGGGCGCGTGGTGGCAACAACCGGGACTACCAGGCGCGCATCTTGAAGTCATGGAGCTGTGGAATATATGAGACATGATGGCATGGTCGTGGATCTCGAAATGCGCTCGATCATCGCGGGCGCGGCTGCAGTTTTGTATTGTAACGGAGAAGACGGACAAGTTGCTATGGATGGATGCGCTGACAATGAGGTAGTCTAGCCCGAACTAGAGCGGTTCTGCGCGTAGCTGCCAAGTCGCCCTGAAGACTCCATTTGCCGACAAGCTGCCTGCCACCTTGAACAGCTGGTTGAGGAGGCAACAACTGGAGTTGGCCGACGGGTGGCGTGCTGTTCGCGTGGTGAACGGAGGCGCAGCAGTGTACATGACATCAGAAGTCAGCATGGCGCGCAACTGGGATGTTCCATGGGCGGCCTTGGTTCTCTACACTTGAGTTGGAAGGTGATGAGGACGGTGTGAACGTGGTGGGCGAAGGCACTCCTTTTTTTGCGCGTGGTTGTGTGGGGTGGTAGCGGCGAGCTCATGTGGAAGGAGGTCATGTTTGTCCGCTGGTACACGGAGCTGAATGTGACGAGCGACACAAAGTGCATCGCCCTAGAATGGGGAAAGCGTCGAGGGGGTCCACATCTTGATGTCGTGACTTTGGAGCAAGTAAAAGGCAATGTCCAGCTGCTCCCCATGTTTAACAAGAACAGCGCCCATGTACAAGAGGGCACACATTGGGTGAACGCTCACTGCACTGCCACGTGCCTGATTACTTGTCTCACTACTCCAAGTTTGGAGCATATCAGTCAGTTAGGCATTATTAATCGTATGCTAAGACTTTTGCATGTGAATGTGTACAATACCGGGCAGCTGTTACTGCACAACTGTGACCACAATCGAATGTTGAATGCAACATTCGATTGTTCAACAATCAGTTAGCTATGTGGCATTAAGCCTCAATACAGTGCACCACACTCGAGCCTTATAATTCCATAACACAGCAGGGTAGTCACAGTGCATATCCATTGTTTCAAACATGAGATGCCCTATGCACGCCCCTATTGCGGGAGGGAACTGCATTCGCTATATCAATGGCCGGGGTCGGGTCTGGCACCGCCACCGCCGCAGAATAGGTCGAGTGCCCTTGGTTTGCGTGTGCGTCCATGCTTGTTGTCAAATGGCGTGTATATGTGGTCAGGGCTGGCCGTGGTGCTGGCTAAACGACTAACAATGATGCCGTCCGGACTTACTTTGCGAGTTACATTCCTCCGGCGCGCAGATTATGGCGTGCCCCGTTAGCTGAAGTGTATGCGAATATGTTGTGCCCTTTGAAGTTGATGGTTTATGGTCGATCACGGTCATAGAATACTGTACGGTGCTGCCCTGCAAAGCCACTTTTCATTGCTCCATGCATATATGATGCATCAATCTCGCACGCCAAGAAGCGATGCTGACCTGACGCTTGCTTGAATCACTCCACAACGCCCGCGTAACATTCCCCATCCAGCGGCCATTGCACCACGACACTCACACCGATCAGCTGCTCGCATCCCAGCTTAACTGCGTTCCGTAGCCGATGCAGTGCGCTGTTTAGTGGTCAATTGTCTGCCTCCTCTACAGCGACCATGGGGTCGAACTGCCCACGCCCACACCGCAAAAAACTGCTATGCATGCGACAGCAGCTTCAACATGCATGAAATAAGCATACGCCCAACATAACATGCAATGATACGTCGCTGTCCACTCTACTGAATTACCTCCACAGCATCCACCACCTGTCCACTTACCACATGTCCCGGTGTTCATGTGAAGAAGCGCATGGGTTCCCCTCGCCCCTCAAAGCATGAGCGCAAGCACGATTTGCACATGCACTCCACGCAATGGAAAAACTCGGGTTCCTTGCACAGCACTTTGCCAAGGCGGCAGCCAAACACGTCGACATTGTGTGTGGTGTGATGCCAGCAAGCAGCACTAAAACCCTGGAACACTATTTGCACTTGCTGGCATTCGGTAAAATGTGCTTGCATTTGCTGCTTACGGCCATTGCACATATGTACGCATTGCAATTGTGGGCACATCAAACATGGACTCCTAGGTGAGGGGATTCAACTGCTGCCGCCGATATCATGCAGGATATGAATCGGCATGGTTGCCCACTAATTGAGCGAGACTTTAGGGTATGGGCATCAATTTTGGGTTGCCAACTTACGAACTCAAAATGGGTCACACTTCAAGTGAAGCACAATTATACCATGGACGCTATTGCAGTACCATGCATGGTACTACATCAACATGAATGGTACTCCATCTGCTAATGGTACTACAGCACAAGGATACTCGCATACTACCACGATCGTAGAGTAATACGATCGTGGTAGTATGCTGTCATTCCATGGAACCCAGAGCGCTGTCCGAGATTGTTGCTGTCAACCACGTTGGAACCAGCAACGTATGCAAGCCATGCACTGACTGATGCACTGACTACGACGCACTGACTACGACGCACTGACTACTGCAACAGGGCGTCTCCCCATCCGTGCGG
>RHPI01002069.1:2148382-2179706 GCA_009103225.1 Chlorokybus atmophyticus
CCACTCACACAATGCTCTGTGAAATGTTCACCAACCGTCATGTACCACTAAATGACAATGGGGGGGCGGAGGGTGGGTGGGGTGGGCGCATGCATGCGCACTCTGTCTCGCCCTTAGACGCCTCCCGGGATCTGAAATGGGGTCTGTTGAACTCAAGCGAATGTTTGTTTCTTGGCAGAGGCTGCAAAAGCGAGCGAAGGCGCTGCCATTTCCAGCAGGGATGACGACCTCTACCGTCAATTGGTGTCAAGGGTGAGCCTCAGCACGCAAAGTGCCGGGTGGTGCAGACATACACGGTTGGCACTCAGATGCTGGACATGTTTGCGATTGCGAGTGCCTTGGTGGCCAACTTGAGAGCAACTGCTAGCATCGTGAGCTGTGGCAATATTCAAGCATGCATTCATGTGTTGGGTGCTCTGCGTTGCGGTTGCACTGTTGCTTACACGCTGTGTCTGACAGATGACTGGTGATGACGGGCCGGCGTATCTACATGGCCGAGGAGGTAAGGTGTAGCATGTGGTTAGTTATGTGGGTTGGGTTGAAAACGAGAATGACACATGTCCAGCAAGTGCTAATAGTACGGTGCGGTTTCTGTGTAAGCTCTGTGCAGAACACCAGCATGTGTTTGTGTGCTGACATCGTTTGCATGGGTAGTGCAGCGCTAGATAGCGACGATCTGCAGTATCTGAAGGAGATGGAAGCGCATGATAAGGACCGAGAAAGAGCGCGTGATCGAGCAGAGCGAATAGCATATGCTCAGTTCAAGATATCCTTACATTGTTACCCCCTCTTCCTCCCCCCCCCCCCCCCCCCCCCCCCCCCCCCCCCCCCCCCCCCCCCCCCCCCCCCCCCCCCCCCCCCCCCCCCCCCCCCCCCCCCCCCCCCCCCCNTGCATGTGCTTTAGCGCTACACATCACAGTGAACATGCCTTGACTCGCTGAGCACGCTGCGGCAAATACGGCCGACAGTGAGGCACCGCCGCTGCTGGCACGAGTGGAGCCTAAAGTGAAAAAGCCTGCGCGGTATGTACACAATCATTCCACGTGCATTGCATTTCCGGAAGCGGATGTGACGACTGATCTTGCCAACGCTGACGCTCGAGGCATGCTGATGCAAACCATATTGACGCTTGTGCACAACAAACACCATGGCATTGCTATGCAGGCCTCAAGCGGAGGTGCTCAGAAACATTGTCCAGATAAAGCCCAAACGTCAAAAGACAGACGAGGACAAGCCAGCAGCCAGACTGGTTGCGTCAAAACCATTGCAGCCAACTATTGCAGCTGACACCAAGCTGCAGAAGTCCACAACAGCAATGCAGGATGCTGCAAGACCAGCCAAGCTCGCACCCAAGCAACATGCAGACAGCAAAGGATTAGCTGGGTTGGTATCATATGGAGACAGTAGCGAAGATGAGGCTGACTAAACAAGAATGCAAAATCTCTTTGCACCCACTCAATCTGTACATGGAGTGTGCATAGTCTGCGCTATCTATGATAGCACTATGCGTGCGCTAACGATCGACACCACCTGTTGATGCACTTACATTGAAGCGTCCGAATCATCCTCTGAGCCTTCACCATATGCCTCAGTGCTGGCATCACTGCTGTCACCAGCACTGCTTCCGTCCTCGGAGGAGTCGATGTGGATGACATTGCTGCCGGCCTCCCGGCCAACGCGGCTGGCAGACTTGCACGCTCGCAGTGACTTCCGTGCAGCTGTCCTCATCTGCGGGACGGTTCGAGGTGCACTGCTGGTGCCTGCGGTCAGTGCCTTGCCCCTCGCTGCTGCCTTCACTGAGCTGATGGTGCTTCCTGGTGCGGTTGCTGGCGTGGCGGCTAGTGTGTGTGCGGGCGTGGCCACAAGTTTTGCACTCGTGCCTCTGGAGAAAGGACCAGCTGCAGGTGTCACAGGTGACTGAGTTGGACCAATTGGCTTGAATGCCAAGCTTCTTGAGACTGGCTGCATTGCGGGTGTCTTGGCAGCCGGTTCGCTACTGTTGCCGGCATCAATGGTCCGCAAGGGGCTTCTGTATGGTCTTTTGCAACCCAGCACTGCAGCAGCACTGGCCGTTTTGCACTTCTCTTCCGGTGTCAGTGGCTCCTTGGGCAGTTGACCATTGATTTGACACGTAAACACAAAACCGATCTGCAAGAATGACAGCACTTAGAGTGATTGTGATCAGAGATTATCCAGCTGTCTGCTGCTGAAGGTGTCTCACTCACATGCTCGTCTCCTATTCGCTGTGTGATAGAGTCTGGTACTGTTGCCGCTTCGGCATGGTGCGCCCAGTCCTTGAGGTCTTCTTCAGCAGGTGTTCCAACCTGCAGTACAGCAGTACAACAGGTAGATCGCTAACCATACATCTGATTGGTTCTCTCGTGCTGCATCTCAGCCGTGTCACAAGATACCGCCAACCTGCAGTTCACATGGTTGGCGTTGTCGGCAGGGGATTGCAGTTTCCGCAAAGCCACCAATGTCTATAACTTCAGCTGCGCCTTCTTCGTCAGTGGCGTTGCTGGGTTTGCATCTTCGGCAGTTCAGCGTGTCATGTGTATCAGACCTGGCGACCTGTTGTTTGAAAGATGGTTGCGCATTGCAGACACTTCTAATAGGTACTTACATTGTATCTCGGAAGTCGAACAACTTGCGCAGCTCTTCAGTCGACAAGGTGTTGACCTGCCAAATGTTGGGTTGTCATGCATGGGAGGTGCATGCAGCTGCACCGCATTGCACTAACTCCAGGTGAAGCGTGCAGCTGTTGAGGCCAAGCGCATGATTATCATGAGAGTTTGGCACTTTTATGTGGCACCTGTGCTTTTGCATCTGCAGCCGCACCAGCACTGGCATTGTTTACGACTGCTTGCAGGCCTTCCTTTGACAACTGGCGCTGGAAAATCTGTACGGAAACATGCGTTGGTATCATAGGTGTTTAGTGTCTGCAATCTGGCAGGTTGAGTCACCTTTTCATCAATGCTACCAGCGGCGAGAAATCTATAAACAAAGACTCGCTTCTTTTGTCCATCCCTCCATATGCGAGCCGCAGCCTACACATTTGACGTTATCTCAGCAGCTTGTCAAGCACGAAGCTCAAACTTGGAAGCAATTCCAGTCTGGCGCTAAAGACATTCATAGCTTTTGCACAAACTCACTGCTGTACCTGCTTGTCAGTTGCTGGATTCCAATCAGGGTCAAACAGCACGAGGCGGTTTCCACCAACAAGGTTAAGGCCACAGCCACCTGCTTTACTGCTCAGCAGGAAAGCGAACTGGTCCTGTGAGAAACGGAGAGCATAAGTAGTAGCCACCACTACTTACACTGAAGGGATCACTGCAGGCATGCTACCTGGTTGAAGTCGTTGAATGCCTGTACAAGCTTTTGCCGCTTGCCAATGGCTGTTGAACCAGTCAGCTTAAGGTATGGGTAATGTCTCTCTCGGCAGAGGTTTTCAACCAGGTCCAACGTCTGTTAAAGCATCATGTCTAATCCCAATGCTTTAGCTGCAGGTCAATGCACATTCAGGGTTGATTACCTGCGTGTAGTTGGACACCAGCACAATGCGATCCTTTGTCTCTGTCCGCAGCATGTGCAGCATACGTGCAAGGACAGCCATCTTCCCAGACAGCTCAGGCCAATTGTCGAGGGCATCAGAGGTCCATCTTGCCGCTCCTAGCGACCTGTCAACATCATATAAGTGAGAAGGGCCATGGCTACAGTGCACTTCTGCTGGTAAACCGTCAACATTTGACCTGCGTTCTGATTCAGCAGGCAGCAGTTGTGCGCAGCTTTGCAACAAGCTGGCGTCCATGTTACCAGTCTTGCGCATATCTTCGACCACGAGCTGAAGCACATGACGAATGTCAGCGCACATACCAGTAGCGCGCTGGCAGTTTCCTAGTCAAGCAACAAACCTTTGGGTGGTTGCAAAGCTTTTTCAACAATGTAATTGTTGAAAGTGCTTGGGATGCATCCCTGCGCTTGTCCCCTTCCAGCAAGAGTTTGCGCACCTGCACAAGTCTATCAGAGTGTGTCTTGCTAAGCATGTGTAGCTGTACTTACCGATTTGGAATTGATGACGTGCTGGTACATCTTGGACTGCAGGTTACCCATTTTACAGCAAACAACAGCTACAAGCTGCCAGACAGTGGTACATCCCGAAGAGTCAGCTGTAAAGCTACATAGCATAAGCTATAATGCTACATAGCAAGTTCAATGAACAGGGGCTTCCTGTGATTAATTGCACGTACTTTTGGTGGGAGATGGGCGGACAACAAGGCGTTTGTCCTTCTGAGAATGAACTGCAGCAGAGCACGCATCGCATTTAGCTGCAGTCACCACATGCGAGTGCACTGTTGCTGCCGCCAAACCTGATTGACTTGCTCGCTAAGCTCTGCTGAACGCTCAGCGCCAAGATGGCGCTCAGCTTCCGATGCATCTGGTTCTCTTCCGTTTAGAATAGGTGCCTGGACGTTTTATGTTGCTGTGTCTCTTGCTCACTTGTCTGGCAACGGTAAAGCATTCAGCATTACCTCAAACCTCCTTCTGAACTGTCCCGGGTCACCAAGGATGCCAGGGTTGGTGAAGTTCACCATAGCAAAAAACTCGTCCAGATCATTCTGCAAGCAGTGTGTCAACAACAAACATACATGATTTGTTCTGCGCGAAAGCAGCTACTCACCTGCATGGGTGTGCCGGACAGCAGTACCCTACGCCGGCATTGAAGTGATGCCAGTGCCTGTCAGAGACTAAAATTGAACTGTGTGCTCCACATACACAGCAGCACTGGAGCTCATGCACATGCATTTCAAGCAAATGTGACTGTGACTGTTTGAAATCGCTTGCAGGCTTAAGAGCACCTGGTTTGTAAGGGTCTTGTCGTTTTTCAGGCGATGCGCTTCATCACAGATGAGGAGATCACATGCATCCCCTTTGAAGCGGGCAGCGTGGATTCTGAATGTCTCGTAGGATATGATGAGCACCTGGATGCAGGATGTCAGACCGCATGCTGCATGCACATCCACGGTAATGCAAGTTGACCTGCGCTGCTGGACGTGGAGCCAGAAAAGACGCAATCCCTGAGAGTACATCTGCGCGTGTGGACTCGCATAATGCCACGCATGTGCAGCGCCCGTGCAACCATTTGCTGAGCTCGTTTTCCCAATTGCTGACCAGACTGGTGGGTGTCACAATGATGGCACGTTTGGCCACTGGGGTGCCAGTGAATCCTTGTCTCAGCAAAGTCCAGAGAAGTGTGATAGCCTGCAGACAAATGACAGTTCAATGGTTGCCAGCACAGCATAAGCATGGGCACATGTGTGCAGAGCATAGGCAGGAACCTGCAGAGTTTTTCCCAGGCCCATGTCATCTGCAAGGATGCATCCACAGCAACCGGCTGCATCACCATCTCTTTTGCTAAACTCGCGCAATCCAGCAACACACTCGAACATGAACTGTACACCGTTGCTGCACCGCATAATGGTAAACATTACAGCCAAAGACCTGTCATGCACACCCACAGCGCAACAACGCACCGTTGGTGTTCACGTAGAAACTTGACTAGCATAGGGTCCACGCTGATGGGCTGCACAGGCTCCCCTTTCTCATTGCATACACCATCCTCTGGCTCCCACAGCACGAGCGGAGCAATACCTGGCGGCAGCTTGCTGTCATCTTCATCCTCAGTTGCTGCCAGTACTGGAGCAAATAACGGCCGCCTTTCACCCAAGTTCACGGGAACCCACAGTTTACGAGCTTTGAGCCGCCGCACTAGCTCTGTGCTGGGACCAACAGAGGCACCAGGGCATGGCGACTTGAATGCTCGAAGTACGACATCTGTCTTTGGTGCAGTCAGTAATCTTGGCAGCAGTGCATGGCGCTCGACTATAACATCGCCCCTGAGGCGTTAAACCAATACATAGTTGGCAGATGCAAAAAGTTGTGCACAGTGGAAGGGCATTGCGTTGCACAGTTGAGCCTGTATTATGTACCTCAGCAATGCTGCCATGTTGGCTGCTTTTGGATCCTGTAACGATGCTTCAGCCTCAGTTTGCACACCTGCGATCCCATCCTCATCCTCTTCGTCACTAGCGCTGTTCGCTGCCTTTTCATCATCGTCGTCATCAGGTTCGGCACTGGTCTGCAAGCACATGCGTAAGTCAAACCCATGGCCTATCCTGTGTGCATGCTGGTTGCAGTAGGAGTCGCTGTGACAACTACACTAACACGAGACATTTCACTGCTCGAACTTACTCGGTCAGCGCCAGGGTTCTCATCGTGCACTTTCTGCCATGGAGGTTGGCGCGGGGCTGACTTGGGCTCCTGCACTGCTACGCTGCTTCGCCTGGTCCTGGCTGCTTTTGGTATACCTAACCGCCTTATTGGGATGGCGTTTTCGTCGTTGCCGTCATCCTCATCATCGCTATTCAGCACGACATCCCGCCGGTCTCGATGCATTCAGCTTAGCAGGCTACGCAGCTGCCACTTCCATCAGCGTTGGCACGACACCATGCGCCGGTACACGCACACACCGTGCACGAACAGCAACCTTCAGCAGAAACACGTCTTTAGCAACAGGTCATACACAAAGCTGCAACATCACCACTCCCGCAAAGCACCCGCAACGCCTCTGCCGCCGCCGCTGCCGCCACGCTGCTGTGCTACTCTCAGTTTGAATCAAATCTCCCGCGCGTTCAGTGCAAGCACGCACACTGCGAACGCATCCTGCTTGGCGCAGGCGGGCATTTCTTTGGAACGTTAAGCAAGTTAAGCTGGTGCCATTCAGTGCAGACAAGCTGTTGTCGTTTCCAGTAGGCGGGCATCTCGGTTAGGAGCTAGCCAGTAGGCCTACCAGCAGCTTCTTAGCGGACGTCTTGCTTGGCGGGGACAGCGGCGGCGGCAGCGGAGGTGGGGATGGTTGGGTCAGCCTGCGGAAAGGCATGTTGACGTCTACGGAGATTATTGATGCTCTATTTGCAGAGATCAGTGAGGCGGGTGGAGCCCCTTTGGGAGCCAGAGAACGTGAGTGCCAAGCAGCTTATATTACCTACTAAACTCAAGCACCGTAACCTAAAGTTATGTATTGAGACGAGGGCTTGCGTGCCATGCGTGTCAACTTACCATGTCTTGCTGTTTGCAGTAAGCGAGGCGCATTTGTCAAAGTGAGTGAGGCTTCCAAGTTCTATGGCCGTCAATCTGTCTGAGGTTCCCGGTACTGCTTGTACTTAGCTATCTCTGATTGCGCACCGTGCATGCTCAGGCTGCTGTTTCTGTTTGGCACCAACGGAAAAAAGCTTCATCAAGCCCTCAGGATCATCGACAGCAAGGCCGTTGAGTGTGTTAAGGGAGAGCCTAGTGGGCGCAGCGTCTTCAAGGCAAGTACCATGCCCATTGCCCCCCGTTTTCGCGTTCCCCTATGCATCTACCTCTCCTTCATTACAGTCTGTGCATATGTGCTGAATAGGCTCAGGTCTACTGCCGGAGTTCGACATGTATGTCCAACGCATGCCATCTCTGTGCATATGTTGTTTCGCGTTGAAGTGTGTACGCGTGTGCTGCATGCTAGATTGTTTGGCCAGGTGCAGGCTTTTTGTTGAGTGTGTGTATGCGCGGCCCTCCCGGGGGTGGGGGGTGGGTCACATAGTGGTCAAGTGCAGCATGTGATACATGAACATTGTTGCTATTATGCTTATGGAATGGCTGAATCAATACTAATGTGCTGTGTCATCTGCGTGCAGGTGAAAAGCGAGGCTGTTGGTAAACGCGGAACTTCCAAGGACTACATTTGCTTTTCTAACCAATTCTGCTTTTGCGAAAGCTTCTTCTACGGTGTCATCAGCAAAAGCACAGACAGCTGTGTACGTTGGCAGCTGTGCATGCATGCGTGACATGCTACTTTTCCGCAATGTAGATGTGCTATAGATCAACTGTCGTGTTGGCTGCAACGACCAGACTGATCTTTGTTTGGTTGCAGTGCAAACATCAGCTCGCAGCTCGGATTGCGGAAAGCTTGGGCCGTTACGAAACAAGGGCGGTATCTGACCTGCAGCTGGTCAAACTTCTGCAGTTGTAAGCAACTGCCGGCCAGGCTGCATACGATTGCTTGCTCGACTCAGAGTCATTGACCATACATAGTCTGCAGGTGACTTGTTGCGTTTCTGCAGTTGTACCCCAAAACAGCCCAGGCGTCCGTCCTGCGGCGCTTTATGAATTAACGTAAAGCACACGCAACCCAGAGCGCCTAGACACAGTTGAGTTAAAAGACAGGAAGCGTGGTTGTCCAGACACTGATGGTGCACTGTCACCTATACATGCCGTTTGCAGCCTGCTTGCACTCGTCATACAAACCCAGTCATGCCGATCGCGATGCAGCCATGGTGCAGGTCAGAACTTGCCATGGTGGTAGTTCTTGATCACCCAACTATATCATGCAACTACAGAAATACAGAAAATACACGACACATATGCACATGCACGACACATGCAATGGACCCAGCATGACGTCAACATGCACACTGTTCATGTAGACCAGCGGGCTACTATTACTCACTAACTTCACCACCTACTCTACTACCAACACCCCGTTAGCCACAGCAATCAGTATATGCAGTACATGTAGTACCTGCCCACATGCGCCGTGGTTGTCATGCAATCATTAGCCATCGACAAATGGGTTAAAATCAATGTGCGCAATGGTCACTCGGCACATCCTTGACCAGGTGATGGAACAACTCACACCTGGCTGTATATTAGCTAAGATGGCAGTAGCGAGCAGGCTATGGTAGCACAGCTAACGCTGCACAGATAATAGAACTAATTACACATGTACACAGATGCGCTGCAGTAGTTTGTCACTTGCTAACACACCTCTCATGTTCGCATGCACGCGCACACACGCGTGGGCGCATGCATGCTCACACCTCTGTGTTAGTGTGCAAATCATGCACGCCACCATCTTGACTGCTGCGATTTAGTGCACACCTTGCCATGATTTTGCTGTGTTGTGTACAGGAAATCGAAGGTGTTAATGTGATCTCAAAACTATTGGTGGTTTGTGCAGGGTTTGCACGTGCATGACATGTACCGGTCGGTTAGTGTGACTAGTTAGGGGAGCTCTTATTTTGTGGGCATTACTGCATTTGCCCAATGCTGCTGTAGTATACCATGTTGTCTTAACATGCGTGCGGATGTCAGCTGGTCATGACTTCCACCATAAGCAACACGCACTTGGAAGGCAGCTGCTGTAGAATTGATGTCCGCGCCAAACGAACACTCTAGAAGAAAAATATCAGGCAAGCAACTGCTTGCCTCAGATTCTGGCGTGTCCCTCTCTGGGTTTGCTTGGCGGAGCTCTGCTGTGAATTATTTAGTTCAACCGGACTTACCAGCCGGGTGTAATGGACCTCGTTAAATCCCACGCAAATTGTTGGAACGTGAAAAGGTGGAAGCACGTGCGTGCATCATGCAGGAGCACCTACTCAAATTGCTGTACAGTTGCCACCACGTCATTGAACTTGAGCAACCTAAGTCCTCTTGTTTGGTGCCCCCTTCTGTGGGCCACTGCCAATGGCAACATTGTCACGATTCTCCTTGCGTGCAGCCGCACCTGCAAGCCATTCACCACGGACTGCGCGCATTTCAGATGGCTTCTTGCTCTTTTTCTGCACCACAAACAACTTGGCATCAGCAACAGAGCAGTTTGACAGTAATAGAGCCAGCACCAAACATTGAACGTCTACTGTTCAATACCGAGTTATGGACACACAACCCAAGACTTGCAGATGTAAGGTAAAAGACATGAACTGCAACAACAAGCAAAAACAACAGCTGACCTTGAGAGACTCGGCCATGGAAGAAATGTCAGCTGTTGAAACCTTCGAAGGTGTCGCTGTCTCTTTGGGTTCAGTGCGCTTTAGCTCCTACAAAAAGGCACACCACACGGCAATCAGGACCAATCAAGTACCGACATACTGCCTAGTGACAAAGATCTGCTTACATGTGCTTATGCATATGTAAGCAGACCGTTTGTCACATCGCACTTGTGGCCTACCTTAGGTGGCACAAAAGCGTCCTCTCGCTTTCTCTTGTTTTCAGCCACCTTATCTTGTTGTGCCTTGTTCTTGGCAGCAGCCTTCCGCATGGCTCGCTGCTCTTGTGACAGGAAATACTCACCACTCTCCAGTTGCAAGTCAATCTGCAAAGCAACGAGTCAAAAAGATGCTTAACATGAAGACAAACATCTACCACATAGCATCAGCTTCCAACAAACCTTGCTTGGCGTCTGAGGTGGCGGGAACGGTGACTTGTTCTTCTTCTTGCTTTCTTTCAAAGGCTTCTTACGCTTGACATTGCGCCTGGCACCATGTCAATAAGTTACTACATCGATAAACATGAGTGGAAACAGACAATTGTCGGCAACGGTACAGCCGGCCGGTGCAAAAACCAATGAGCTCAATGCAATACTTACTTTTTGAACTTGGGTAAGAAGCGATCCCATGACTCACTCTTCAGAGTCTCATCTTTTTCCAGCTCACGCTTGATCATCAGCGTCTGACATCAAAGCAGCAGAAGCCACAATCAGCCACAATAAGGCAGACAACAGCAAACAGCCAACTGCAAACCATTCAAGCCACCTTGATGTGGTATATGGGGTGGATGTTGTGCATGCAATCCTCCACGATCCGCCGACACTGCTTCAAGCCTTTGTAAGACCCCATAGCAGAAACAGTGTTGCCCTGCGCAGCAGTGCATTTACTTCAACCTTCAGGTCATCGCTGCAAATAACAGAACTGCATTCAGAGCAAAGTGCATTTACAAAAGAGAGAACACCAAGCGTGTACACAACTCTAACCTGCACCAAGACGTAGCAGCCTGACAGCAACTCAATGGCCTTCAGGGTTGAGCCGTTGGGGCCTATCAATCGCTGTCGTCTCTTCACAAACCGCTCCTGCACGCAGCATTAAAGCATGAAAATGCGCTTCCAACTGAACAAGTAATAGAGATGTTGCGATGCTGCATAACAGCAGGACTTACAGCGCACCTTGTTGCGACAAAGGTTGCCAATCTTTATGATATCGCATTGCATATTGTCGTCCAGGATCTTCAAGGCCTACAGAGCAAGCTGCGTGAGTTGTGTCTTAAAGCCAAACACACTAAGCAACGCACAATGAAGCTGCTTAAACTCCTAGCTTAACAATTGATGAATCTGTCACCTCACATGCAAACAACTGGTAACCCAAAGCATTAAGGACCTGTGGCTCTCAGCAAGTTTCGTTTGCGTCACTGTTCATCCGGACAAAGCATTGTGAATTTTCACACATCACTGAGCCACTAAGCGCTGTCCCAAATCTACCGTTGTACCATCAACCAATGGACTGCTTGTCGCACAACCCAAGGCTCAACTAGCCAACAACACAATAACAACACAGAAACATCAACTGCGACGTCCCTCTGTGACCCTCAGCATAAATATTTGCGTCACTGTTCATCCGGACAAAGCATTGTGAATTTTCACACATCACCGGGCCAGAGGGTTCTGTCTATTTGCAGTTGCATGCGACTGCCAACGCGGCATGAGGCAACACGGATTAATCACAAACAGTTCAACTTCCAAGCGTATCAAAGACACAATCAATGTGATCACCTGTGGCGCTGGCACACTTCGTGACAACAGCTTTATCAAATCCCTGGCCTTCATAATGATAAAGGGGTCATAAGTCTTTTTTGTGGTTGAAACCGTCATGGAGCCTTCTACCTGATTCCCAGAAGCCACAACGAATGAGCACCACAATGCGAAGAAAACAGGACACTGCCAGGACACGGCTAAGCCAAGCTAACAACCCACCAAGTTCAGCTGGCATGCGAGGCCATGCTCCTTTAGCGTGCGAGTGACCAACGGCCATATTTCGCGCAAGTACTTCTCTGGAGAAGAGCGCATGTGTAATTAGTAAGATCGCGTTGAAGCACCGGCCTGATGTTTTGAGTGCAAGCTACTGTGACAAGTGCAACTCACCTCTGTACTGTGGGAAGAGCGTGGCGAAGGAGGACTCCTCCAGCAAACCGGTGGGGTTATCCTCGGGTGCAATTTTCACCACTGCCCATCGATCCAACCCTTCAACTTCGTCCCATGGCTTTGGCTTCTTGTGCTTGCCCTTCACCTATTGATGATTGCCAATTTGCACTAAGTTAGCTGTGAAGAGAATAAGAATTACACGTACAAGTACTATGGTGTGCGACGCTTGCAATGTGCAAAGAGGTCAAAGGGTTGTTGTAAAGCTCAATGGCTGATGGTTAAGCACCTGCGCTAAGCTAACTTGCAAGCTTAGCTCAGCGGATGCTAGCATGCGGTATTCAGCTTCAGCATGCATGAATTAACAAGAGCAACTGGATCAAGAGCTGAATCAGAGACGAGTCTACCTTTCCTTGGGCGTTGTACCGAATTTCCTGGCCGTCGGACTCCCTCCTCTCAGCCTCATCCCCGACGCCCTCAGCGCCGTCCTCAACATCCACAGGTTGCTTGCCCCTCTTCCCCATGCCAAAACGAATACCCTCCACGCAGCTGGCAGCTCGACTACGCCGATGCAAGCTGACTTCTTCTCGACCAACTGCGTCTCTAACGGCTCCTCGTAACCTCACCACCGGACACCTCCGCCACCTCCGCCGCCGGCGCCGCCAAGCTACATGTGCAACCCTAAACACTTGAAATGAGCAGCAGAACGGATATCATGCTTGACACGATATACTATTGAGATGTCAGATGGTTGGTGAAATCAGGTTTGCAGACTGCAGTTCAAACATTCAAACAGTCCGGGAAACGGTCTCACTGGCGGCGGCGGCGGCGGCGTGGGTTTTGGGAGGGTGGGCGTGGTTCAGGGGGCGAGGGTAGCGGCATTGGACTGTTCGCCACAGATTAGCTGTCATGAGGCCCGACCGCCGGCGGGTGTCCGCGGCGGGGGGGCGGAGGACGCTGGAGGAACGTCTGCTGAGAGAATAGTGAGTGACTTGATTGACTGCTGTTGTGCTGCAGTGGTCCAGTGGGATACTTGAAGTGGGGTTCACGTGACAATATTGTTCTTGGTAATACAAACAAAAATCTTGGTTGAGTTGCTTGTTGGGATTTCGGCAGTAAACTGTTCACGGAGCGGCTGACTTCCGGAGTGTACGCCGCACCTTCGCTGGACTCTGCCTTGGGTGAGCTCATTTGTCAAGTATGAACTAGTTTAGTTTAAGTGGTTGTTCAAAGCTGATACACGGGCTGTGTGCAGCAGTTTTGCGTGTACAGTCATTTAGCCTCGTGCACTGATACATCCGAGATGAGCCTCTTTCTTGACATGTGCTTGTGTATGTGCAGTCTGGCATGGAGTTATCTTCCCGCAAGAAGTAAGTACCCTTGAACTGATGTTTTCTTTGAGTTCAGCAAGAAACAATTGGTCACTGTGACGGTTTGCGTGGCTTGGCAGTTCATATACTCTGGAGGCATCTTCAAGTTCACTCTAGAGATACCGGAGAAGTAAGCGCTTTTGGCACATCAGGCGCAAGGCACAGACACGCACGCACGCACGCACGCACGCACGCAGATATGTGCACGTATATGCATGCAGATGTAATTGTCACTCTCCACTGTTGTGATGCGTCGTTGACACATGCCGGTGTGCAGTTATCCGGCAGAAGCGCCTGTTGTGGTGTTCACGTCGCGTGTCTTCCATCCTCGCGTGGGCCTGTCGGGAGAGCTGAGCATCAGTGACCAGAATCTGATGCGGAACATTGGGGAGGTGCATTGTCTTTGACGGGCATTTAGTTGGACCCAACCATTTCACAAATCCTGTTCACGCAGCACTCTAACAGATGGTTATCACTCTCAGGACGACTTCATAGCCAACCTTCTGCTCTATGTAAGAGATATGTTTGATCACATTGATGTCAAGGCCCCGGCAAACCCGCTCGCTGCACAACTGTGAGCGTCATTTCACTCTATCAGGGCACACTCCTCCTTGCTGTTATGCTGCAGCTATGCATTATCTTGCAAGAGTGTGGGCCCAGATACCATGGTACGACTCCCAACACAGGTATCACATGAGTCAAGAGGAGTTCCAAGCAGAGGCCGAGGAGTGCGTGGCCACCTCGCTAGACGAGATGTACTTGAATGAGTCCGAAACCAGCATCAAGTTTACTGAGGAGATTGAAGCGCATGAAGCCCTACGACATCAGATCCTCGGCCCCAAACAAGTATGGGTGTGTGCTTGTGTGTGCGTCTGGGTGGGTGTGAGTGGGTGGGTAGGTCTGCACTTGTTTACGGGCTTCCAGCCAATGTCATGTGTGCGCGTGCACACAACACATTAAAATCTGAATGTGCTGGTTGACCAGCTGCATATCCATATAAAGGCAACAGTGTGGACAACATCTCAGGTGCAGGTCAGAGACGCAGAGCCTCATGTGCAGCAGCAAAGGACGCCCTTTGCGCCGGCCCAGCGTGTGAATCAGATGGTGACAGACACACCGTCTTCATCTACCTCTACTGCTTCTGTGGTGCGGCGATCAGCGTTCTCACTTGTAATGACTGGATGAGGGCCATGTGCCAGCAGCAAGTCCTCGGAGTCTTGCGACATAACTTATGTAGCCTTGTTTATTCTTACCGTGAAACTGTGTACATAATGTGCAAGTGGCAGCGTCCTGCCGTGTAAAAATAATGTGCCAAGGTGTGCCAGTGTCAAAACAACTGCGCAGGTTTTGCTACCAAAGGGAATGGTGTTCATGCGAGACGCATGACATAGGTCAATGTATGCTAACCACAATTATGCGATGCTGATTATATTGCATTAGCGCATGCGCATCAGACCCACAATCATTGCGTCTAAGGCACAGCAAAGGACATGAATGCTGTTGATAGTTGCAGTACTTGCAAGCCTTCAAGTGCCTTGGGCTGACTGTGAAGTTGCACCCGAATGTGCGTGTAACCAAAACCCTGGTCAAGGAGTAGCAAGCTACACATGACTTCAATCTGGGCAAGTAGACCCAACAGTGTGCCACACATGCGCACACAAATGCGCGCGCGTGTGCACATGGCGAGCGCACAGCAAAGCGCAGCAACCGCCGATCCAGTCATAACAACGTCATCAAGGCATGGCCTGCACGGCCAGCACGGCGCTCTTCACCTGCTTCTGAAGCATGTCTCCCGCGATGCGCTCAGCCGTCTGGTACCCGTGATCCATAGCTTTGCCCACTGCAAGCCCTCCCCTGTGGCTGCCTGCACAAGGAGGTATTGGTTGCACACAGAGTGTAACGATTGCGTGAACCAACAACGTGAGAGAACGATAAAAGCACCTGTGATGTAGAAGCCTGGGAGCTCCTTCTCAAGCTCTTCCATTGCCCTCAACACCTTGGCGTAACCCTTGGTGAACATTGGAAACGCTCGCTTCCAATGAATGTGTCTGTCAAGAAGACAACAACAGTCAAGCCTTCTGTGATACTTGCTCAGTCGCATTGAGTTGTGGCTTGTACCAACAAGCCACAACTTATCAATACACACCTGTGTAATAATGGGTAGTTTGTAAAGCACACAGCCAATCTAGAATGCTTGCCTGCAAAATAAGGGCCCTCCCTCGAGTCCGACCAACTTGCGCAAATCGGACATTGCATACTGCATCAACTCAAACCTGCGCCAACAGAAGGGTTGTTCTTAATGAACCATTCAACACAGCATCTCGGCACATTTCACGACGGATTAGGTTCTACCTTGGCCTGCTGGCCATGTCCGGGCTGCGAGTGCCGCCAACAAAAGTGGTCAGTAACACATGGCCCGGAGGGACTCTGTTGGGAAACATTGTGGAAGAGAGAAGGGTCCCTGTGATGTGACATAGTAACGTATGAACCAGTTTCCCTCAAGCGACAACAGGTTGCGTATGCAATAATTACAATAGTCACCTAGAGTGTAGAGATTCTCTTTCTTTGGCAGCAGCACGCCAAAGCCTTCAAGAGGTCTTGTGATCTGATCCTCTTTGAACACCATCGCCAGCACTGACATGGGTGCGTACTTGATCTGTTTACAGGTATACAGGTAAGCAACATGTAGTGGTAAATAGCGTATGCATGCTTGCATGTGTAACTGCATTCATGTAGTTACACACGCAAGCATGCATACATGCAACAAATACTGTGCACTGCGCACATGGTGATAAAACTAGTACTGTATTAACAAGCACCTCTGGAAGCGTCTCCAGCGGTATGCGCTGGCCACGTTTTAGCAACTTCATTGTGCGGAAGTTGTGCCAGGGAGCCTGCGCACACAGCCAACTGGTAAATACTTGAACAGACACATGCATTACATAGGAGTCAACACACGTACAATGTGCTACAACAGAGACATGATATGGGCATGCAACACACGCGCGCGCGCGCACGCAAAATACAACAACACACCGCCATCACGACGCTGTCAAAGCTCAGCTGCTTGGGTTTTCTGCTGCCTGGAGGCGAGCAGGTCACGATCCACCTGCACGAAAGCGCACAACGGGGTTGTCAAAGTCGAGTGGCTTGAGACCGACATAGCTTATATGTGCTGCATGGGTGGGTGTAATTGTGTAATGCACTCGCCTTCCTGAAGTCTGGAGCTCCAAACCCGTCACAGGACACTCCATAAACATGTTTTCTCTCCCAATGCGCAACGCCAATGCATCCGGCAGAGTCTGCACATCATACAGAAGCACTGTGACCGAGTCCCATGCATGCCAAACTCTGTATTCCTCTAGATGGACTCGCTCACACAAAGGCAAGCACCTGCATGCATGTATACACATGCAGATGTGCCCATGTGTTTGCAAACTCCACGAGTATGCAAACACGATTTTGCGCACACACACACACACACGCACGCGCACCTGATACGCATGTATGCACACGCGTGAAAGTGTACCCACATTGTTTGGCGCGTACATGCCAGCATAACTGCACAACCCCACTCGCCTGCATGCCTCGCCGGAAGGAGAATGTGCCTTTCCTCTGCAGACGCCTAAGGCCCATGTCGAGGATGCCTCGGGGCCGGCCATCAGACTTGGCACCGAGAAATTTGGCCGCCATTTTCTTGAAAGGAGCAGAGGCGGCAGTAGCTAGAGCGCCAACCATCACGGAACCGTACCTGAAGTGTTTTGAGTCCCTTATGGGCTACGCATGCGATCGTTTGTTGCTTTGGTCCATCCATATTCATACTGTTATCCATAGATCGCTCCATACTAAGAAGAGTTTTTCACTGAATACACAATTCTGACCGTTTTTTCAATCATGTAAAAATGTTACTAACTCATTTAATTGTGTGCGCGCTCAAACCTTCATGCAAGTACTCAGTGTTGCGAGTATGTTGACCGTTGTGCGTTGGCTTGCATGCATGCAATGAGAACAAGCATACCTCTCTTCAAGGGCAACTAACTGCGGGAACACATGGTTGACCTGCCAAATCATGAACAAGCTGCCATTAGCTTACGAGCAGAGAAGAAAAATGATTGCATCTCCATAAGCGCATGATATCACGAGTCTTACTGCCAAGATGTCGGGATCGCTGCCGTACACGCCCGCCAAGAATGGGTTCAACAAGTAGTCTACTGGCTGGCACAAGCAATTGAGTGAGCTTTACTGTCAGCATGTTCATAGCAGAGGTCAGATGCATAGCAGGTGGTACGCATGCCTCACCTCACGGCCGAAGTGGCGTTCCGCGAAGCTTGCAACACTGTGGACATGATGACGCCACTATTAGGAACAACGAGAGTTGTCAAAAGACCTTTGCAGACATGGGAAAACATCGCCAACGCACACAAGTGCATAGTATGGCATCACTTCTGTACCTTTCGTCCTCCTCGGTAACACCCTTCAGCTTCTGCTTGGGTCTCCTTTTCCACTTGAACGGCTCCAAAAGTATCCGCATCTGCTCGAAACCAATGCTTAATCCAAACGGCAACAAAGACCAACATCACAACAGTACACACAAACCTACCTTAGCTTCAGTCGATAGCAGGGGAGTGGTGATGAAGGAAAGAGGAGAATCTGGCCGCTGCAAGTATGACACAATTGTTGTTGGTACATTGACTTTGCAGGTCATGCTGACTGCCTGCAATGGTCTGCATAATTGCTACAGAGTCGCATGTTCTTGCATTGGCATCCTACCTGGATGACTTTCTTGTTGCGCATAAGAAACTGCTGTCGCGACATTGGAGGCTGCAAGAGCAAACAACAACATTGCATTACACAAAGCTTTACGTGTCACAAACAAAATGCATGCTATTACGCAGTAACTTACAAACATCTGGTAATCGTCAAGAGACAAGTCCGAGATGATATTCGCCACATTTTGCGTTGTTTCAACCTGCGGTTCATGCCACTGTTCATACACGTATCTACCGACATGGCTACAACGCCTCGTTTGAGCCTCAAAAATGCAGTTGCGAGCAGCGCATTACAATCATACCATTGAGTTCGGCCCCGCCTCCCACAAGATATCCTCTTCAGAGTACGTGCGAATGGCCCCGCCAGGCCTCTCATTCAGTCCGAACACCACCACTTTGGCACCCGCGCGCGCGAGCGCATACGCCGCAGTCAAACCGCTGTGACATAAATAACATCAAGCTTTGATGTCATAGGGTGGTTGTGTACATGACAGCTGCAAGCACGATGTACGTATGCCTCACCTGATGCCAGCGCCCACGACAGCAACCGAGCCCAAGTCCAGGTTGGGCAGCGGACCTGCAGTAAACAACAAGAATGCTGTCATGTAGAGCCTTGTGAAAAAGGTTGGTTGAAAGTGTCATGAACGCACGTCTGGCATGCAAGCAAACAACCACATAGACACAAAAACAAATAGACAAGCAGTTGCATCCATTACTCACGCACGCTTGCATGCCTGCATGCACAGGCAGGCAGGCAGGCAGGCAGGCATGTAAGCAGGCACACCAATATAGAAATACATGCATACTACATGAAACTGTTGAAACCAAGCTACAAGCAATTAAGTAAACAAACAACGGGATGAGTAGGGAGAGGGGCATCACAACTGCTTCCGTTACGGCGAAGAGCAGGGGTTTCACTTACACGGGGGATACGTACCAACTTTGGGCGGCCCAGACAAAAGCGCAAACACCCTATTCCTTACTCCTTCGACAAGCACCCGCCTCTTCATGGCACGGTAGTGGCTCTCCATCGCACGCTGCCGCTTCGCCGCCTCCGCCGCAATGAGGGCCCATCTCTCATCTAATGAGACCTTTGCTCCCGCACCTTTCGCATTGTAACTGCTGCTTGCCGGCATGGCTTCCTTGTTCGCACTTAATGCCATTCAATTGATGCGTGCTGCAAACTTTGGTGTGCCGGAATGTGGGCTGTCAACATGCTGATGACCATGATGATGACGGTGCTGAAAGTGGATGTGCGCTTGAGCTTTGCCGTGGTGTTGATGGCTGCATGTTGTCAAAAGCGGTGAATACTGGCTGTAGTTGTCGTGTCCAGTACTTGTGGTTGCTGTGTCTATTTTGCTGTGGCAACACAACAAATAAGACAATGTGCACCAGCTGTCGAGCCGGTTTCTGGAAGTGGGGAGAAGTGACAGCTGGAGTGGTAAAGCATGCCACTGGGCTGCCAGTCAACCATGCCATTCACCATTTGCATCTTAGCATGGCGCAATTCACCAGATTCCACCCAACTTGATGCGTAAGATACCATGACACACAGGGCAGGGCCCTAAAACAATACACACGGCAGATCCAACAGGTGTTGCTTGTGAGCAGAACTAGCCAGTGTAACGTTGAGCGCTTGCATACGCCGTTGCGCACCGTAAAACGTGCGCATGTCAGAGAATACCCAAATTGTGCATGCCAGTGGAATCGCTACTTCTCTGATTACACACTGCATACATGTATGAAATTCAGCAGGCATGTGGTTGTGAAGTGCAGTAGCTCATGCGCAATGCATTGCAAGTAGAGCTAAGGGTTTGGGTTTTGCAGCTCAGCAGGAGGGAAGGGGCTGAAGCGTGTGAGCTACCTCGCCATTGCGGCATGCATTGCGTAACGTGCTGCCGAGTTGGCATGCCAGGTACCTGTTTATTCGTTCAGGAGCGCAAGCACTTGCACCTGGTGCTCCTGCTTCTCCTCCTCCGCCGCCGCCGTCGCCGCCGCCAGCTGCCACGTGGAAGCAGGTGATGGAGCGGATAAGAACGGTGATTAGACGACATAACGTAATGTGCCATGTCAAATGATAGGCTAACGTTATGCAAAAGAGCCGTTGGAGATCCATGCATTTAAAACTTGCGTCAAATTTTCTATGGGAAGGGTCATGGTCCATGACACATGGACCATGACTCACCCTCTTAATACTCATGGACATGCTCTCTGATGTAGTGTGCTGAGTAATGCACAACATCTCGTGCGGTAAGAACCCCATCATTGATAAAACATCATGCGCATATCGTACAACATGATTAAACATGAGCTATTTGTCGAAGTGTGACGTATATACGGTTATTAAAAACGTTGTTTTAACTATGTATGTATTTTATATACACTGCCATTTTCTTAGACACTAGTTCTATCGTTGAAGTGAGTTTATTGTGATTACTAACATTACTAACATTATTTACATTATTGTTTAAGTATGTGTGAAGACGCACGTACATATGTACATGGTATTACACATCAACAGTCCACTTATGCAAGTTGCATGAAAACTGTTGAATTCAACAATATATACAATAGTTTTTGGGAGTCATGTACACATTGCTATTTATGCATCATTATATATATAATCATGAAATACGAGGCATAAAGCGGAACATATCAATAGTCATCGTGACCATGACTCACCCTCTTAATACTCATGGACATGCTCTTTGATGTAGTGTGCTGAGTAATGCACAACATCTCGTGCGGTAAGAACCCCATCATTGATAAAACATCATGCGCATATTGTACAACATGATTAAACATGAGCTATTTGTCGAATTGAACGAAGTGTGACGCATATACGGTTATTAAAAACGTTGTTTTAACTATGTATGTATTTTATATACACTGCCATTTTCTTAGACACTAGTTCTATCGTTGAAGTGAGTTTATTGTGATTACTAACATTACTAACATTATTTACATTATTGTTTAAGTATGTGTGAAGACGCACGTACATATGTACATGGTATTACACATCATCAGTCCACTTATGCAAGTTGCATGAAAACTGTTGAATTCAACAATATATACAATAGTTTTTGAGAGTCATGTACACATTGCTATTTATGCATCATTATATATATAATCGTGAAATACGAGGCATAAAGCGGAACATATCAATAGTCATCGTTTTAAATAACGTATGTGCAGTAGACATCCAAACTACCATAGATTTATGGGTTTCAAGGCTGTGTTGAAAAATTATGACACATGACGTATGTACTTACATGTGGATGAAGAGGCTGAGCTTTGGCAATAAGTCACTTGAAAAGATACAACTATATATATATATATATGTATGTATATATATCAATGATGTCTACACAAAGTAGATATATAAACTTTAGATATATTCTTAACAATGGGTAATTTCAACACGTTAGCTTGCACTCGCTATCGTTAACTGAAGAAGGTTCCGATTTGCATTAGAATTACAAATTACAGAAATGGGCTACATTGTGATTACAAGTAGCAATTACCAGTAAAACGGGAGACTTGCAAACGAATGGAAATTGGTCACCCATCATTATACATTGATACATTAATATGCATCGATTGATATGAGGTGCAAGCACGCACGTCGCAATCTTTCGTTGCGGGTTGAGGAGATTATCAACATACGAGTATCACATGATTGTTATTCTTGCATGGTACATTGGTATCATGATTAAAATTACAACATCGCGATGTTCGCATGTTCGACACGTATTCTTTCATTAAAAGTCACAATCTCTGTATAAAACATCACACATTGTAGCATTGTCATAATCTCACAATTTTGTCTATTTATCCAACGCACACCCACAAGTGCTGAACTAAAAATCGAAGCAAGCATAATAACAAGACAACGCCAAAACCTGCAACAACGCAACACATAAAACTAGGCCTGCATGTAACCTCTAGCTGCATACTCGTTCAATCTTTGTCTGGTGCACCTTTCAACACTGCTATGGCAAGCTTCTTTGTCACTTTACACCCACATGAGGTAGTGTAGAGAAAGGGGGGGCCAGATTGCATAGGTCCACAAGCACATCAACTCATTACAAAACAAGCAGCACATCAACCAACTAGCTATACACAACTACATGGGCTTGGGTCTATGTGCAAGTGCGGAATAGGTAGAGCAGCAGCAGCAGCAGCAGGACAGCAAGGACGGAGCTGCAGCAAGTACTTGTAGAAGTGCACAGAGAAACACAGAGGGAGAGGGAGAGGGAGAGGTTAGACCGCGAGCAGGACGACCAACACCACGACCGTGCTCAAGACAACCAGCCCCCGCCACTGTCAGCCACACAGTGGCCACTTATCCCACTGTCACAACACAACTCACAAAGGCTGCAGCCTTTTCACATGACTGTTAGTAGCGTTGAAACAGGCAGGCAATCAGGCAAGCAATCAGGCAGGCAATCAGGCAGGCTATACAGTCTCATGAACAGCGGGCATAGAGTGCTCCGCACAGGTTTTGCAGTGTGTATGAGTGTGAGTGCCACATACCAGAAACCACCACAACTGCAAAGGCGACAGCCAGTTGTGCTGACGTCGTACATGCAAGCTTTTCAATCACAGAAATGATGCAACAATACAAAGCGCAAGCCACAAACCACAACTTGTAGTCAACACAGCCAGGCAAAGCGGAGAACTTTACTATATGCTTGCTGCGAGGCAGCTAACCCTAATTGGCCGATCGCTATCAATGGCATGCATTGTAGCGGGCGGAGAAGGTGGCGGAGGCGGCGGCGCCATAGAGGAGGGCGGGGGAGTCTTAGGAGTTTGCTGTTGTTGATACTGTAGAGGCTGACCAGTAATCACAGCCGCGGTGCAGGTAATGGCACGACCATGCATGCCTGCATGTTTAATGGGGTTGAGCTAGTAGTGAACTTCACTTCAAACACTACTGGCTCATTAAGAATAAACACAGGCAAAAGGTCCAGGAACATGGCCATGCCTAACCAAAACACGCACACTTACGCTAGCGCGCGAGCACACGACGTGTGCCACACGTACACATGCAATGCAAAGTACTATATCCTACGCGAAGCGCCAACGAGGACAGCGTCTTCCTCCGCCGTTGCGGGCACCGTCCGCAGCGGCGCCCAGCCCGGGACCGCTGCCACCGCTGCTGCTCCGCGCTCCAGCTGCGCCAGACCCTGCGCTCGCTGCAGCGCGCGCGCACGCCACCCGTTGCCGGTACATTGCGACAAAACCGCTCAAACGCCCCAGCGCCAGGCCACGGTGTTGAATCGTGTGAAGGTAGGTAGTAGGTGGACTGCCCGGTGGTGAATCTGAGTGCTTTATAGTGTGGTGCATTGCTTGCTTTGCATGCTGGAGATAACACTGTGGGTGTCGTACTTTGCATGCCGGCATAGTAGCATACCCCTTTTGTGTCCACCTGGTATCGCGTAGCCACAAGCACCTGCGACTCCATTGGGGAAGCAGGCACCACATCGCAGGGCAAACGGAATGGTAGCCATAATCACAATGCTGACTATGTATGCTTCAACGTTAAGGGTCTTTTGTACAAAGCCAATTAGGCGAACAACCTAGTGTGCAGTTGCAACTAACGCAACCGAAGGCTACAACCGCTGCTCACACAAGAATCCTCACCAAGCTTAGAACTTCCAAGACTTGGGCAGGATCAGATTCTTGACCCACATGTACCACGGCACGACAAAGTAGTAAAAGCCGCCAACAAGCCCAGCAATGAAGGCGAGCGAAAACTGCAGCGGGTTCATCTTCTTGGGGGTGGGCAGCGGGCCCAACTTCAACAGGGATGGCCCACCAGCGGGCTTCACTCCCGTCACTGAGCAACCCATGATGAGGCCTAAATGCCTGTCAACACCAAGCAGCAGAGAGGTCAGCTGCGCACTGATGCCTACAACATATTGCGGCAGCTGAAGATGCCTGTGTGCACTAAGTCGCAAATGTCTGCGAGGATGTGCACCAGCAATGACAACGCCACTTCTGGGAAATGCATACCGTGCGCCGCGATACCACTTGGGGCCGATGCGTTTCAACTCGACATTTGTGAATCCGGCATTGGTGTACCAGTCAATGTACTCCTGCTCTGTTGGGAACAGCATCCACATGTCCGCGAACACTCTTGCGAGCCAGTAGGTGGGGTAGACTGGGCCGATGATGCACGCCACACCACCGGGCTTTATCACTCTATAAGCCTCCGTGATGCCCCGCTGTGGATCAGGCCAGTACTCAATGCTGCAAAGAAGAAAGAGGGAATTGTTGCCAACACCACCAGTCAAACGTTTCTGCAAGCACCTACATGTACCTCTGTTACATGCGCATGTGTGTGCTCATGCGTAAGCATGGGCTCGGGCACACCCACTTGAACACATGCATGCATATGTGCACTGGGTTATGGGTTGATGGCAAGTGCTTGTTGACAAACACACCGCCGGCAGTACATAAGGTGATAAAGATGTGTACACTCCATGCTTAGTGCTGTACACATACCTGCCAGCGGAAACATAACGGTCAAACTGATCAGTTGCAAACGGGAGGTTCTCTGCATCCCCTTCCATAATGGTCACATCTTTCAGCGGAGCCTTGTTCTTTGCTTTGGCAAGCTGCACACAAACGAAACAAAAGTGCATGTACCACATCAGCCTTGACGACACATGCTGCTTGTTATAACTCACCCAGTATCTGTAAGATACGAAATGGACATGCAGCCAACTCTCTCAATTTCACAACAGATCGCCAATGCTCGTGTGCTCTTCCTCAACTATACCTGGTGGGGTGACTGATCAATGAGGATGACATTCTTGGCATCAACGGACTTGACAACGCCGAGGGTGCAAAAACCAGTGCCGCCACCGACATCAACTACAGTCAGGTCTCTCCTATCAAGTTGAGCTGGCTCCAAGGCATCATCGCGCATGTCTTCCGTCCTGTCAAACGCAGCACGTGCAGCTTCAATGCAAGCAGTAGGAGAGAAGGTTGTCCATTAGCGTGCTTGCTTGTGCAACGAGCATTTTTGTAATGAAAGATCAGTAGCAACAGCATTGCAGCCCAGTTTACTGACGTTGTTTGGAAGCAACGGCTGGACGTACCAGTGGCCAGGGTTGACAATCTTATCGTACACTATGGACAAGAATCGGTAGAACCAGAAGGCTGTTTGCTTCTCTTGCATGTACCTGAACACAGCAATATATTTTAACACCAAATGCAGAGAGATTCATAGCATTGACGTTACAGCAGCCATGCCATGCACCAAACCAGCACATCACACCAGCAATTGAACAGCAACACATGCGCGAACTGTCCTCCTGCAGTGCTGAAGTGCGTGACATTGGTGCAACCAAAGCACACCACTCCTCTTGCAACAACTTCAGCACGCACAACACTGCAAAGGCAGTGGTAGTGAAGCAGATGCCAGTAACCAATGCTGAGAAAACAAGGGTTGACTTCGAGTAAAATTGAACAAAACAATTGGCATGCATTTGTACATAGGTTTAAACCACTGACCCGCTGCATGGGCACGTAAACAAAATATCCCGCTGCACAAGTTGGTCTGCGGCGCACATTTGATCGAGTAATCATAGTCGTTTCACGGGTTGGACACTAGCGGAGACGTCAAGCCGACTAAAATGACACTCTGAGTACTCAGCAAGCACGCATCGCCATGCAGTTTTGGCATGCAGCTGCTACTGGCGTTGCATGCTAACAAGCTAGGTACATGCAGCGAGCATGTAGTGCGGCGCAAGCATGCAACACGCAATTGCTTGTCGACGCACGCACGGAGCAATGCAGCTGTCGCAACAGCCGCACGGGCGTACCGTGGCTGCGCAGTTCGGCTGCTTTCTGTGGCCAACGAGCACACAGTCATAGACCGCCTTGCCATGCGCGGCTGTCCAGCCTGCCGACTCCGCGGCTTGCTTGCGCCATGGGCAGACTGCCGCAAGGGAGCGCCTGCGAGGGCGCCGCCTCGCAGGGAACCACATGCGGTAGGCGCATGTAGGCTTGCCCGGAAAGGCCTCGACGGCGCTGCCGACACGCTTAACCTGGGGTAGGGGCTCAGCGACACCGCCGTCGCCGTTGCCGCCGCCCCCGCCATGGCCACGCCCATGCAGAGAGCCTCAGGTTTGGCGGTGCAATCCGCGAGTAGCATGCTGTCGACGTCGCTGCCCTCCCGTGGATTCGGCCGGCGCGCCGCAGCGTGCGTCGCTCCCGCATTTGCCGTTTCCATGCCTTGCTGGAAAGTGCGGGAGAGCAGAGATTAGAAGATTTCGTCGTCCGCGTTGGCAATCATGTGACAGTTGAATCTGTACGTGGTACTGTAGTAGGCAGCCTACCATAAGCTAAACCACCCACCCACCCACAAATGGTGCTTGCACACATCACACCTATCCTGCATCATCAGGCTGCCAGAGTGCATCCTACATGCTAGTACAATATCATCTTGTTTGCTCACATGATGGATGGGCAAATATGATGTTGACATCTGGTTGTGCATCGACCAAGCTTTGACACGGATATCGCACCATGCACTATGTTGACATTACATGTTTCGTCCAATAGCTGGTGTCACCTCTCCCCCTGCCTCCCCTCGTGCACAACACAAGTGCATAAACATATAGCATAGCAGACATTGTAAGTAAGGTGCACAGTTGAAGTTGGTTGTAATCATTACACAACAAAAACATACAATGTGTTTCGACGATATGATAATAATGATGACATGTTACTATTGTCACATGATTTTTGCTGCAACATTGTATGCTCTTGAATCACAGGACCACGGGCGATTTAATGTCGTGGCGCATTCAATTAAAGGGTTCCGCATAGATTGTCGCAATTATTATCAGCCATATCAGCAAACATGCATAATGTACGCGAGAGAATTATGTGCATGTAGCTCTTCGGGGGCGTGAGCTTAAGGCATGAGGTACAAAGAGGCTAGAGAGGGTAGGAGGAGGGTTGTTATTGTTGCAATCTTGTTCTTGCTGTTGCTTATTAAGCGCATTTTTTCGTGCATAGCATTTCATAAACTTCACGGGATAATTGCATATATTCAAAGCCGCCGCAAATCGCAGCTTTTACGAAATAAGTAGTGTGTATGCCAATGCCATGGTGATTGAATAATTTATGGAGATTGAGACATGGAGGGGGGGGGGGGGGGGTTTTTCNCTTGCTGTTGCTTATTAAGCGCATTTTTTCGTGCATAGCATTTCATAAACTTCACGGGATAATTGCATATATTCAAAGCCGCCGCAAATCGCAGCTTTTACGAAATAAGTAGTGTGTATGCCAATGCCATGGTGATTGAATAATTTATGGAGATTGAGACATGGAGGGGGGGGGGGGGGTATTTTTCAGATACAATAGGACGATATAATGTTTTCCAATCACGAGCAACAAGCTTTGTTTCTTACCATGTCAAGTTTATACTAATTTTAAATACGAAGCAAGCGCGCATTGCAAAGCTAATGTACCAACGCCGGCACATGACAAAAAGGCATACGTCACTTGATAAGAAATCTCTTCGCAACTTGTATTAACACAAAGATATAGTCATGATTTCGTATTTGTAAGTGTAAGAAGCATATTGCAACTGTGTGCATATGCATAATACGAGTGTGACACGTGCATTGAATATGGTCACACGCGCACCTATACAGTACTGCATGACATTTATATATATATTACTTTTAATGTTTGTAATGTTGACACGATAATCCGGTTAAGGTTATAAGTTGGCTGGTGTCCCCATAGTCACAACAGAGGGAAGTACAAGCTTGCCCGCGATGACATGCCTACCACAAGCACTCGTAACCATATTACACGGTATCCAATCTCGCATATGGGGCACCATGCGAGAATATGGTATGTGATGATATAATCGCCATAAGATAGCACCGTGTGCTACCATGGTGTTGCGACGGCTGTCTGATAATCACCCCCTTTTATGTACAGCAAGCCTCAAACTTATCTACAAGTCAGTAGCAAACCTTAGTTCGCTACTAACGGTTGATACTGTACATGCCATAATCGCCTTTCGCCGAGTTACCGGCTACTCAACAATTCGGGGTTCAGGTACAAAAGACAAGGCTCCTCCTACTCTAGTTCACGCGCACTTAGTTCACTACAAAGGACCCTTAAGGCCCCCGCAAGTGCTCTAAGAGGTAGGTTTAAATTAATCAACCGACGGAGAGCTTGCTGAGAACTATTTCGGCCAAAGCCAATTACCAGATTGCCCAAACTCGCTTAGATCACAAATCCCCGCGGCAACTAGGGTTACTAGCCTTCTTGCACCCAATATAGATTTTCAGCACAAATTCCTCCTGACATGATGGGAGGCGGCGCGGTGCATGCGTCGCGTGCAAGCGCTGCCGCTACGGGCCTTTTTCATGCCTTAGCCATTTTGCGATGCGACGCATCGCGATTATGAATTAATACTTAATTCACTTGTGAACTATTATTTTTCATCAATCTCTTATTTGGCTGAAGGCCTCGCCCATCCTCCTCTTGCAAGGTAGGGTTCACTTTTAGTTCACTTGTGAATCAATGGTCAGACAATATCTAAAACCAAAACCCCTCTGTTTATGACAACCGCCGTTTTCACGTGCGGTGATGGGACGCCGCACGGGCTCCCTGGCGTGCGCGCTCTATGCTAGCGGGCTAGGGACTTAGCCATTTCCGCGGCATCAGTCCTTCCAGCCGTGAACTATTGTTAGTTCACATATGGACTAGTTAGTTCATCAGTGAACTGATTAGTTCACCATGAATCAATTTAGCTGTTAGCTAATTCACTTAGTTCACTTGGGCGAGTGAATCAATTAATTCGCTTGTCGTGAACTCCCCGTAAATTAAGTTTGGTTCACTTTTGCGAATAGTTCACTGAACTATTTAGATCACCTGTTCACGAATTTCATAATCCACATAATACCCCTTCTCCCAAATGGCTAATCACTATTCGCCCTTGTTGCGAATTGCGACCTAGCTATGTCGTAAATGAACTATTGTTTAGTTCATTCATGAACTAATATCTACTCGCGCGCCATGCCTTCCTACCTTCAAGAGTAGTACCCGCGTTAATTTAATCGCGGGCACTTAGCCCTACGAAGGAGGCGCCCGCGACATTTCCAGCCCCCAATTGAGCCAACGGGCGCCGGAAAACGGCCCAATTCCTATGTAATCGAATTCGCTAATTCGGTAAATCGATCTCTAGGTAGGCGGCATTACGCTATTCAATTTTCGGTGCATTGATTCATGCACTTAGTCCAAATAGGCTGCCTTGGATAGCCTCAAATGAACCTTATAATCACACATGCTTGTTCCTAGGATTTTTACAAGTGAGCGATCCCATAAATCCGCCTCACCCTATTACATCACAGTATTCTAGGTCATGTGCTTTTATCTTCCTATGCAAGACGCCCATACATACAAGAATAGGGTAGTTCTTGATCTAACCATATTAGATTGAAAAGCAAATAAATGCATCCTAAATAGCCGGGTTCTAATTAGCAATTACACGTATTCGTGTTAAGCTTCAACACAAACACATGTATTCAATGAAAGCATTACAAATAAAAAAAAAGATGTTAACCCAAGTTTAATTACACTTTTGTCTCATTGCTAATTAAACTTCTTTACACAGCGACTGCCTAGGTAGTGTGATGTCATGCTGACGTATGCACGTGAAACCCTAACGACTAAGCGGCTGCCGAGTGATGACAGTGCGTTAAGTGAGCTGGCGGCGGCAGGGGGAGAGAGGGGGGAGTTCGTTGAGTCTGCTGCTGTCGTGGACGCTGCAAGGCTGACCGCTAACCACAGCCGTGCCGCAGGTGATAATGGAACATACATGTATGCATGACTAACGGGGTAGCCAAGTAATGGTAGTTGAGTGCGTTAGAAGTACCTAGCTCGGTGGTGAAATAGCACTGTGACTGCTGCTGACTGTTTGCTTGCGGCGTGTGCATGACTACATGCATGTCTTATGCTTATGACCCCTTCCATGCGGTCTTATCAGAACTCCATCTATTGTACACTGTACATGGGCTAGCTATTCAGCTACCCGTAATGCATGGCTTAGTAAAAATTTCGCTTTCATCGTACGCACTCACTTGTTAACAAAGCATTTAACGGCTGAAAATGATGACATTTGCCTTATGTATTCCTCGTGACCACAGGACAACATCATTACTTCTGTACGTCAGTTACTGGATGTCGTTTAACAACGTTAAGTGATAGTGTCAACCACCATGCAACATGTGGGTATGTTATCAACCGCCTAATGCATGCAATTATCAGGCGACAACCTTGCCCAACATCAGGTGATTGATGAGCCATCATATAATGGTGTACAAAAGGTGTATGCTGCTTTTCGGCCTAAACTGGGACATGCATTGGTGCACAAGTCGCATGCAACATCAATTACTCTCTCCACATATCAACACACTGCTAGTTTACGACCACCAGGTTTATACACTACATTTCACTACCACATGCATGCTTGCATGACCAACAGGGTGGGGTCAGAGTAGAGTTGGGAAGGTAGGTAGCCCGGCGGTCAAACATGTGTGAAGTAGGTGAGTATGTATGTTGTTAACATGCATTGTACATCATGCTCAAACGTATGTGCTGCGCTATTGCATGCACGCAATAGCGTCTTCCATTTCTTATACACTATCACTACCTAGCCTACCCGTTGGACATGCATGTTCATGTGTTCATCTTCAGTTACCTGCCCACATGGGCGGTTGTTAGTCGTTTGTTGGTCATGACAAGCATGGCTGCGGCAAGGACGACAACTCCCTCCCACCTGCACCTCCGCTCCCTCGCCCCCGCCAACATCTGTGTCTCACAGCCCATGCTGCGCCGCAGCTCGTGTAGTCGATTATTCAAAAATGCTTACATGCTCTGCTCGTGCTCTTAACATAAAATCTGCGTGGCACCATTCATCAAACACTATCACATCAACCAGTACAGGCACAACACATACACGGTGTCCATGCCTACACCAACATCATCACAACACCCACCACCTACAAGTAGGCTACGTGCAGTGTCTGCCTATATTGCTCCAGCGAGCGCCACGTCCGCCTCCGCCGTAGGACGCACCGCCTGCAGGGGGCTCCAGCCCGGCGCCGCCGCCACCACCGCCGCCCCCCCCCCCCCCCCCC